>MINK01004335.1:482-16220 GCA_001735545.1 Phormia regina
ATAACGCGTCTGACTACGGATCAGAAGATTCCAGGTTCGACTCCTGGCAGGATCGAAGTGAGTTTTTTTATTGCTTTTTTTCAATATTTTTTATATAAAAATTTGTTTAATATTAAACGATCAAGTTCACCTAAGATCAACAGAAATAGTAAAAGTTGTGAAAAAAGTTCAATGAATTGAATAAATTGATTTATGGTAGACATTGATCATAATTTTTGTTGGCGTGTGTCAATTTATATTCTCCAACAAGTAATAAATAACGCTACAAGATCCCACTTTAGGGGGGGGGTTGTAGTAACTGTCTAGATAACACAATTTTTATTTGGGTGCCTCATATTTATAAGATCGTACGACAGGTTTTTTAATGCTTATAAAAATATTAAAAATGGCATTAGAATTTTTTCTATTTGTATAGAACAATTTGTTACATTTTTTTAAATAGTCTGGTTTTATTTAAGATTTCCATGGCTTGTTTTCCAAAACTTGAGGCTACCTACCGCCCTATTGTTTTTAATTGATAAGAGTTTTACTATTTTACAATGACTCTGCTACATGTTTTTCTTATTTTTTGTTTTATTTTTTAATTTAAAAGTTGTTAAATTATGCATAATATGTATGTAAATAGAGAGTCAATAAATAATAATAATAAATATTTTTTTTATTTATTTACCTACATACGAGTACATACATACATATATTTGTATGTAGATTTATGTATGTGGGCAAAAGTATCATTTATGGAGATATGAATTTTATTTAATTTTTTTAAATAAACGTGATTGAATTTGCATTAAAAATTGTCAGTTGTTGATATTGTATTTTTGATAACAATTATAATTTCTTTACTTTATCTGTTAAATAATCGGGTATTTTAAGTTTAACAGAAAGTGTAAGTAAATGTTTACAGTCGTGTTGAAAAGTGATCGTTGTTGATATATGTATATTCAGTTTGGATATGATTTTTTTTGCTGTATATTACTATAGGTGACTAACTCTTTAAAGTTTACTGTTCTATACAGAATCACATTCTGGGTAGATTAAATCCAGTACAAATACTAGCTAAAAATTTAGCCGCCGTCGAAATAGTTTAATTAGCGCCGCCGCCGCCAATTAAAAAGTGTTGTGTCACTGCCGCCGATAATAATGCCTTGTTTTGTTTCTCTGTTCACGAATGTGGGTATATATATACATATATAAAATTTATTTGAGTCGAAATGATTTTTGGAAGAAGGGGTTATATGAAAGCTATATTCAATTCAGTGCGATTCAGAGAACCAAGCCGGCTAGCTTCAAATAGTCCCGTATTTTTGGGACTTCGGAGGATTTTGAGTGAAATTTATTTTATTTTCTGACAAAATATATTCAAGATTATATATTTTTCTGTGTAATGTACTCTACTTTTTTATTTTAGAAATTTAAATACATCTATACATATGTTTACCGAACTAAACATATTTTTGCTTTAAACGAATAGTGATATTCTATTGAACCTAAAATCAGAGAATTAAAAAAACGACAACATTTTTATATGAAAACGTCCAAAATCCCAATCCATATAAAATGTTTTTAAAAAATAGACTTTTTTTAATTGAAATGGTAACTTTGTCGTTATAAGGGCCTCCTTTTTATATGAATCATACAGCAATATTATTTGGAATTTTGTAAGGGATCTGGCGTACATTTTAATAAATTAAAGTTAAAAAAAAAACACATGTAAGTATATTTTTGTAGAGATTTGCAACGATTATCTATATATCATTTCTTTTCTGTCAATATCTTGAAAAATATTTTGGAGATTAAAAAAATAATAATAAATATAATTGGTATACCCTAGATGCGCAACTTTGGAGGATTATCCACTTTCCCCCTGACCGGCTAGGAACCTGTACTCCAACAAATCAACTCGAAAATACCTCTTCTCTGACAATGTAAAATTTTATTGAGATATCTCTAACAGTATTATTAAATAGTTACAAAATTAGTTGAAAAAGCGTTTTAGTACCACTTTATAACTCTTTACAATGCTTTACAAATATAAAATAATAAAAAATTTAAACAACTAAAATAATTAAAGTTTTAAAATTTTTGAGAATAATCATATTTTTAGTTCAACAAGTAACATGAAATTAGTACGGGAATGGTGGCTCCCATACACCGTAAATATGTACTCCATATAAGCTAAACTGTTTCATTAAGGATATCTTTGCTAAGGGAAAAATCGATTAAAAATCCACAACGTTTGTTCTCGCATTGACAACTTAAGGTATTGGCCCTATGATACCTTTTGTTAACAAAGTTTAAGTAAATCAAATATAAAATTAAGAACTCGATTCTGAAATGGTGTAATCTTGATACCCATTGGTATCAGTATTTGTTAATTCTTTGAACTCGGAATGTTGAATTTGAACACATACGGGGTAAATTCACTATTGATAATGATTGGTATTGTTATCAACACGTATGTGTTCGATTTTTCTGTCGAGAACTATTATAAGGAAAGACCGTAAATTTTGCAGGTACTACTTTCTTATTATATTGAACCGATAAAATAGGATGTATAGGTTTAGAGTTTAGTTTCTATCATTATTATATATCTGTAGTAATATTTTATTTAACATTGTATTAAAGAGAATAGGTCGAAGGGGATTAGTAGTCTCATATGAAGTTAATAGCAAAGCGCACCGGTTTAAGCTAATATGTACAAATATATAAAGTAAATATTAGTTATTGCAACAAAAAGGAACATCGAAACTTACCGGGATAATATACATGGTAAATGATGAAATGAAATTTTAAACAGAATTATTTGCTGCTGTTTTTTATTCTTTTTAGTAATACAGGTATTTATTTATATTATAGCAGGTAATTATATAAAATTAAATTTATATATAAACAAAATTTACTTTAATTTGCATTTTAAATTTGAAATCCAGTATTTTTTTTAATGATAATAACTACACGATTTTTAATTGTTATTATTCAAAACAATTTCACACACACTGTTAAGGCTAAATATAACATAATGTTAATTTAACAGTCAGCTGTAAACTCTAAACAAATAAACGTTACTTTTGGGTTTTTTGTTTTGTTTTGAAATTTAACATAGAATCCGTTATACTTGGCAAACACACTTGACTTGAAAACACAGTCACACATATAATTTAACAGAAGAGGCGCATTGTTTTGTTTTTCTTACTACTACTGTTATTGTTGCTATTTATGTAGAGTGAGTGTTGTTGACTTGACCAATAAACATTATTAATTCGCGTATTGAACGTTTATTCCATAATTCAGTTGCACAGTAGATGTTATTGTAAATGGTGGCAGAGAAATAATAATAAAAAAATAAATTAAATACAAAATAAATTTGTAAAAAAAAATACAATTCATTATAAAATTAGGAAATCAACAAATGTAATAATTAAACAAAAATAAAAATTAAGAATTAACAAAATAAATAAGAAGAAAAAAAGTTAATATTGCTTAATAAACAAATGCTATTATCCATAACGTAATTAATGAGAAAAAAGTGTTGAATTTTTTTTACATAAATAAAAATTTAAATTAAATATTGAAAATATTAGCATTTTAAATTAAATATTTAAAGAGACAACAATAAAAAAAAGAAAAACAAAACAGTACGATACTACATAACCTGTAATTATATAGTTTTTGTAAAATAAAAATTTTAATTGATATTTTTAGTATTTAAATGTTAAACATTGTAATTGTTGCAATTGAAAATAACAAATCAATGTAAAAAATTGAGTTAAAATACAAAATGTTTTCAATACAATAGAACACAATTTACAAAAAATTGCCTTAAAAGTAACGAAATTTGCAATTAATTTATTCATTTACAAAATATTTTTCAAATCATACAATTAAAATAAAAATAAAAAATGCCTTTAAAGCGCCCCTCCATCTGCATCTTGTTGTACACTTTAATTATTTTAAGTTTTTTCGTATTTTGTGTGAATTCGGATGTAAATATACCAAATAATAAATTGAGTAGTAGTTTAAATAGTCATCATAAATTTACTGATAATTCCTACAATGCCAAGGACCACAACTACAATAATAGCAATAATGAAAGCAATGATAGCAACATTAGCGGCAGCAGTACAAACAACAACAATAATTATAATAATAATAACAACAACGAAGGCGATAATAGCGAAAGTCGTTCAACAAGAACACAAGAACCTACTAAGAAATCATTACCTCCTCCACATATTATTTTTATTTTAGCTGATGATTTGGTAAGTTTATCTATATAGTATAAATAAAACTACGTAGTTTCAAAGACAGGAAGTGTTGAAAATATTTTAGCTCATTGTTTATTAAATTTTAAATTTAATAGAATAATACCATAAGCAAATGGACATTTTCGTATTTACATAGGGTCTACACGAGGGATTTTTCATCAACAGCTTTCTTATCATGATAAGAATTTATCACGTATGGACCAAATTTATTTATATATATGATATAATTATTACTTTTAGTCTAAATTTGATAATTTTTTATCAAGACAAACGTCAAATTGTTAACAGGATAAAAAATAGTCTAATGTAGACTGACTTTGTTAGTATTATTGCAGTGTTACGTTGAGCCTACATTAGACAAATTTTTATCAAGACAAACGTCAAAAAATTATCGTGATAAAGATTTGTCTAATGTGCACTGAATATGTTAGTATTAATGCAGCGCTAAAAGAATATTGTCAGCGCTCGAGTTCTGACAACTTAGTATTGCTAATGCTTGTCAAAAGACGCCATATTGATTGTTGTTGATACCCAAGAGGGAAAAGAACTAACACATGTCACGGGATCGGTCGAAAATGACAGGAACCGGTTTTAGTTTGTATGAGCTGTACCTTTCACTTTAACATGGCGTTGGCCTAGGAGGTAGAAATTCACCCTATTTAACCAGATTTAGGACAGGTAACAGAAGTAGTCCGAAAGGCCATATTCAGTATTAATAAATATAATAAGGCCTGTCACAGAAAACCATTTCGATCGAAAGTGGAATTTTGTTCGTCTTTTGGAAATAAATTGTGGTTTCCACCACAAATAATATATTAATTTCATTGATTTCACTTTCGATCGGAATGATTTTATGTGACAGGCCTGTATATAATTTTGTAAACACAAATAAGAAATTGTTTTATTTTTGTATATTTTTTATATTTTAAATATTTACAATTTATATTTTTTCGTAAATGTCGATGGCGGCACCCCGAATAACTTACTTTTACTTATCTCATGTCTCATAGTCTTACATGCTTATCACTCAGCCAAAGATTGCTATTGCGCGCGAGATGCTAATTCCTCATTAGCTCTCATTGGTTAAACTGATTTGCAATTGGAACCTTTATGACTGTTTGGTGTCAATTGGTACTCAACTGGTACTGAGTGTCGATACTATTGCACCAATTGCTACCAATTTCCCGCAGAGATATTGGATTTTTGTGCATAGGAATGGAAGAGGATAGAAGAGGTGTCCCAAAATATTGTAAATTTTAAAAGGATATGAGTTTGTTCCAAAAAAGTAGCTGAAATAACTATAAAACCTCAAGTTCATAAGCAGGAGTTAGAAAAATAAAAATTATATTTTTCTATGATCTGCAGTATATTATTAAAAAAAAAAACAATAAAAACTCTATGATCAACCGTTTCCAAGTTATTGAACTTATATATGTTAAGATTTTTGCAAAGCTGGGATCATTGAAATTATTTTAAATATATAGTCTCTATATATTTAAGGTATATACCCAAAAAGTATTTTAGGCTGGTGGCCTCTTATAACGACAGGGTGACCATTTCGAAGATAAAAGGAAATTCTTTTAAAACATTTTAAGAGGATTGAAATTTTGGATACTTTCATGTAAAAAGTATGAATTCTTTTCATTTTTTAATTTTAGTTCAAGTGTTATACAGAAAATTTCAATAAAATATCACTATTCCTTTAAATCTTATTAAAGTGTAAATATTAGTTTTATATAAAAAAATTTAAATTTTGTCTTTCAATCTCCATATTATAATCTCTTTTTAGATACCAAATACTAGTATAAAAAGTTTTTACTTTAGCTTAAAACCCAACAGAAGCTTGGTCTACTCTAGCCAAGTTAGGCTAGAGGAGACTTTCACCATATCAAATTTTTTAAATATATCTCTAACGATTCAATAGTTACAGAATTATTTAAAACAAAATCGTTTTTTAACCACTGTGCAGAAGAAGTTAACATTGAATTGTTATTCACGCTGTGTTTACATATTTCATTAAATACATGGAAAAAGTGCTAAAAATTACCTTGGATGACAAAGTACTCTCCATACAAAAGTGTAAATATTTTATTAAAGTATTTGATATCACAGTAAACGTTAGAATATGGACAATCATAATTAGTGAAAATAAATAAACGTGAAACGTTTTCTAATCATGAACAGAAAAACTTTTAAATTGTATTTTAGGCATATTAACGTTATCGTTAATGTTAATATTTGCAGCTAAATAAAATTTAAACTATTAAAGGCATTTCATTGAAATTTTGTCACAATATAGATAGACTTGTCAGACAGGGAACTATAAAAACTTTCACGAAAATATCGAAAATACCAGTAAGAGGAAAACTTCTTTCCAAAGTTGTCTTTTTCATTAAAAAGAACACGCAGCCGTTGAAAAGAGCGTGACTCTTTAAATATTTTTTTTTTTGTGTTTAACGAAGATATGGGGTTATACTGTCAATGTAATTTTTTTGTTGATTTCAGCTTTGACATTTTTGAATTTTAGAAAACAATTTAAAAAACTTTTTTCAAAATTTATCAAGTTTTCGATAGAGCATGAGGGGAAACCGTTCTCTGAGTGCATCCACAAAAAATAATATTAAAAAAAATTAAAGAAATTTTAGATCTTCGAATTTTTCATCTTTCAGTTTGAATTAATTATTATTAAAGTTTAAATTCAAGTATTCGGGATCAAACTTTTCGTATTTTATTTAGCTGGACAAATTGTATTTTGACTGGACACTGGACAAATATAAAAAACTGGACAATCCAGCCGAATCTAGTCCAACTGGCAACCCTAATTCACACACAGTTATTTTTCTTGTTGCAATTCGTAAGCGAGAGAGATAAAGATAGTGTAAGATCTTATTATTCCACTCTCCTCTCTCCCTTGCGAACTCAGAATTGCGGCAAAAAATTGCTTTGTGTGAACCGCATTATTTATACAAATAATTCCGTAACGTATAAACCGTTGGAGATATTTGAATAAAATTTAACATGATTTGGAGGAGTACAGTACAATAGAGGTCTCTAATGGGTCACGTGGGAAAAGGGTAGACCTCGAAATTTAATTGCCTCAGGAAAATTTTTTAAATTCGCCGATAATGTCTAAGTCTTGAATGTAAAAAATTTTACATTTTGGCAGTCCTTGTAAATGTCTACAAAGGACTTTTAGGCTACAAGTTATCCTCAAACAATATTAAAACTTAGTATTTTCTTTTTTTTTAATTCTTAAATATCAAAGCACACAAAATAATATATCGGTTATATATCCCCATCTGTTGGTTAAAAATACTAAAACAATAAAAATAATATTATAAAAACCTTCATCAAAGTCTTTGTTTTTATAACAAGTGTTTACACACACTTTCTTTAACAAATATTTGTCAAGTGCTTTTACACCTTAAGTTTTAATTATTTAATATCTGAGTTAATGGTAGATAATTTCGTATTTTACAGGGTTTCAATGATCTCAGTTTCCGTGGTTCATCACAAATTCCAACACCAAATATAGATGCTTTGGCATTTTCAGGCATTATATTAGATCGTTATTATGTCAATCCAATATGTACACCATCCAGATCAGCCTTAATGACGGGAAAATATCCCATACATACGGGTAGGTAAAACTTTTAAAAAGGACTTTGAAATAAATAAATAAATAAATAAATAAATAAATAAATAAATAAATAAATAAAAATAAATAATTTATTAAACAATAAGTAAAATTTATTATTTTATTATAATAAATTCTTTAAAATATCGAAAAATTCTTAATTCTTTAATATTTGATTTAGGCATGCAACACACAGTACTTTATGGCGCAGAACCCCGAGGATTACCTTTAAATGAAAAGATAATGCCTCAATATTTCAATGATCTTGGGTAAAGTAATATAGCAATACATATCTCTTAAGTGATCATTATCATTTGCTTCATTTTTATAGCTACTCCTCTCATATAGCCGGCAAATGGCATTTGGGTCATTATAAACGTGTTTATACACCACTCTTTCGTGGTTTCAGCACTCATGTAGGCTATTGGACTGGTCATCATGATTATTTTGATCATACAGCCGTAGAATCACAACAATGGGGTTTGGATTTAAGAGATGGTAAGTAAAATTAATTTTAATTATATATCACAATATTAGTTTAATTGAAAATATATTTTTATTTTTTTAAAGGTTTGGATGTTGCCTACGATTTACATGGTAAATACACCACAGACTTGGTGACAGATGAATCTTTAAGAGTTATAGCAAATCATAATGCTTCGAAACCATTATTTCTATATGTTTCACATGCTGCGGTACATTCGGGTAATCCATACAATCCGCTACCTGCACCAGATGAAGCGGTAGCAAAAATGCAACATATTAAGGATTATAATAGAAGAAAATATGCAGGTGAGTTAATTATTTAGTAAGAATTTTTTCAAAAGTAACTTTGATATGGGATTAACCGAAATTGATAATTGTTTTGGTTGAAATGTACATATGGCTTTAGTATTTACAAGAAATACACGTATAATATAAGAGTTATAAAATGAAATAAAATTTTATAGTCATACGTACTAAGCCCCTAATACACTTTTTTCGACAACTCGACAACTCCTTTCATTTTAGTCCCAGGCTCAAATCACTATGCGCTGTGTTTATATTTTTCATTAAATATGTGAGAAAAATGCTAAAAATTTCCCAAGAATACAAAGTTTTTGTTAATTTTCATACAAAAGTGTAAATATTTTATTAGAATATTTGGTATCATAGAAAACGTTAGAACACGGAGAATTATAATTAATAAAAATAAATAAAATGCGGTGAAGCTTGTACTGACCATGATGAGGAGAACATAAAATTTAAATTTCTGTCATACCTTTTGAGAAATAATGTTAATATTTGAAGATAAATAAAATTTAAACAAGTAGAGTTATTCCAATAAAATTTTGTTTCAATATAGATAGAATTGTTCTAAAATCAGGGAATTAAAAAAATACTACTAATCTTTCGGACGAAAGTCCGTCAGGAATAGACTCTCATCGACAAATGTTTGTAGGACACAACATACCTACCTAAAGGAAAGGTCGGGGGAAACGGCACTGACTGCTGTGCTCGCTACGATTGATCGCGTGCACAACTGGAAAGGATATGTAATGGTATCCTTTCTCATGGAATCAGCATTGATCGTTCTACTAATATAGCCTAGGAAGAACCGTTTGGTAGTAAATCGTACAAAAAAACGAACTAGTACTTTTGACTGAGCATGTTTTTTTTTGTTTTTGTAGAGATTTATAAGGAATTTTTGTCGAATTTTTAAATAATGTTTACATAACGGAGGTGACCAAGTTTGTGAAAAGCTAAATAAATTCAGGAACACCACAGCTCGAAGCATTTGAAATTTTATCTAGTTAATTCCAATGGTTCACAAGTTACAGAATTACTTCCAAATAGTGCTTTGATCCCATACAACGATGGGACAAAAATGGTAGGAGTTGTCGTAACAAATTTAAATTTGGTACACATATTACTTTAGGCTTAGAATGAATTAATACAAAGTTTCGGAGCTAAGACAAATCCACTTCCCATATATCCTGAAACTAAAAAACGTATTTGCTTCGTAAATACTAAACAGAATTCCACCAAAATTTGTGGTTATAGTGAGATGTAGATTATTTATGATTCTGAAATTTGTATTTAAAACGGAATAAGAACACTCCTACCTGCCATATATCCAGAAATGAGAAAACCACATTTCTGGCTAACACACCATTTTTAATTTTCTAAAAATAGAAAATTTAAACTTGACACATATATTACATATCAAATGGTTTTCGAAATGGATTATTTATGTGTTTTTTAATTTACTAAATAATTTTAAAAACATAAAACGTAAAAAAATATAATTTTTTAAATTTTTTTATATACTGCATCAAATTTAAGGAATTTTTAGTTTTTAAGTAAAAAATATGTGTAAATTTGAGCAATAATATGTATATTAGTGGAAGCCTTATATTGAATTTTAATCTAACAAGGTATTCAAAAAACAAAAATTCAATGCATTTTATCAAAAAATGAATTTTTGACGTTTTTTTGTTTTCTCAAAACAGTTTAAATTGCTTTCTTCTTTCTTTTAAAATCTGACTTTAACGCCCTCTAGTAGCCACAAAAATAAGTTTTTCCCAAAAAAATCTTTTTAAATTATATGATTTATAATGTTACCTTTCCACAAATATATATATTTCAACTCAATTTGAAAAAAATAAATACATTTTATGTTTAATTATTATTATTTTTCACTTCAATGATTTCACACATTTTAAACTCTGTACAACATTGTCCCAGTGCTTTCAATTAAATTTACCCTTTATTATTATTTTAATATATTTGGGTTGAGGGTATAAAAATTTGCACAAAAAAAAAAACCAAAAATATTAAACTAAAAATCTAAACAATGCAATTATAAATTAACAATATAATGGAATATATAAAAGATTTTTAGACTGTAGCATGCAATTGCATTGCTACCACATACACACACTCGTTCATGTTCATTTGTTGTCAGCAATTAAATCATATTTCTGCAACATCCATTCATACCTGTTGTTCATTTTCTGTTCCCACAACAACATCATACACACACACACACATACATAAACACCATACCACACAGAAGTGGAGGAGTACTAATTACTTAATTCACATTGACATCACTGGAAAAACAGTGTCTTTCTGTGTGTTTGAATGATATAATTATAATTATTATAATAAATGCTAACTGTATCATAAATTTAATTTAATTTCGCTAGTTTTTTTAATGATCAATCATCTTGAAACTATTTCAGCAATTGTTACAAAACTAGATGAATCTGTGGGACGTATCGTGCAACAATTGCAAAAATACAAAATGTTAAATGATTCCATTATAATATTTAGTACAGATAATGGTGGACCAGCAGAGGGTTTTAATTTGAATCATGCCTCCAATTGGCCCTTGAGAGGTGTTAAGAATACTTTGTGGGAGGGTGGTATAAGAGGAGCAGGTTTAATATGGTCACCACGTTTAAAGAAAACACGACGTGTGGCTGATCAAACTATGCACATAGCTGATTGGATACCTACACTATTAACGGCCATTAGGGGGGAACAAGCTTTGGAGTAAGTATTTTGAATTATTAAAAATTCATTAAAAAATGCTCATGAAATTTTTCTTTTTCTTAAAGCAATATTACCACGCGTTTAGATGGTCTTAGCATTTGGGATGCTTTATCTAATGATGAAATATCACCACGCAGATCTACACTCCATAATATAGATGATATATGGGGTAGTTCCGCCTTGACCAGAGGTGATTGGAAAGTGGTTAAGGGTACTAATTATAAGGGAGCCTGGGATGGTTGGTATGGTCCTGCTGGTAATCGTGATGCCCGTTCTTATGATTATAAAGCCATACGTTACTGTTATACTGGTCGTGCTTTGGCCACACTAAATATGCTACCCACCACCGCCGATATAACACGCATGCGTTTAGAATCGAATATTGATTGTTCGGTTGATATGACCTATTTGAAACAGGGCGATGAATGTAAGCCATTGGAGAAGCCGTGTTTGTTTAATGTTAAAGATGATCCGTGTGAGAAATATAATTTAGCACAAAAGTAAGTGTTGAAGATGTTTTATATTAAAATTGATGTGAGAAAGAGAGGGGGAAAGACGAAAAAACAGTTTGAATTATATCAGGGATCGGCGCTTTTAAATTGCACATTCTAATATCTGTTGCTTAAAAAAAGGTTTAAAAATTTAAAAAAATCAATAAATAATTATTCTCTTCTCCTCATGTAAGAGCATTGGATGTGAAAAAATTAAGAGATCAGAGATCAGTGCTGAGGTGTTTTTGAGTTGATTTGGAGGAGTAAAGGCCCCTAGCAGGTCAAGGGGGAAGTGGGTGGCACTCCGAAGTTGCCCATCTCGGGTATGCCATTTAAAAAAAATCGCCATAAATTCATTTATGATATGACAGAAAAGAAATTTTACATATAGATTGTGTTTATAAATCTCTACAAAAAAAATACGCTTACATGAGTAAATTATCACCATTAGTTTAAGAGATATTCGGCTCGAAATAAATTTTCACCTCATTTTTAGCCTCGTGTTTTTTAGTTTGTTTTAACTTGGCGGACTTAATATTGCCCCTAAAATTTTTCTAAAATATTTTCCAGAATCTCCACAAAAGTCTACATAATATTGCTGCAAGAATGATATAATTTTAAGAAACCGTTAAAAAGTTATAATAATCTAAAGTTGAAACTTAAAAAAAAAATATACAGTTTTTGGATTTTGTTCCAAAAAGGTGGCAATATTTATTCAGTTATAAAATTAGTTTTTTGTTCTAGTCTTTATCATTTTTTAATGTCTTCAAAATAAATGTTAATGTAAATGCGTGTAAAGTAAATCCGAAAGAGTTTGGGACAAAGGCCTGTTCACAAGCCCTATCCAAATTTTGTCAATTTCGGAATTTATTGTTTTCATTTTTTTGTTAAGTTCTGAAATCGCAAATCTGGGAACAACTTACAACTGTTTTAATTTTTAAGCTCTATATGTAAGTTATAGACCCAAAAATTATTTTCTGACGTAGGCTCCTAATCACGACAGGGTGACCATTTCAATAAACAAAGTTAATTTTTGAAGGAACTGAAATTTTGTGTATTTCGGAGTAGGAAAATTCTCCTCCCCTTTGCTCACTGAGCAGTTAAAAACTTCTTCTCCTCGAAAAAAGAGTGAAAAATTAAGTGAGAGACGGTATATTGAGTAACACGTTAGAAGGAAATTTGTGGCTACTTGTCATAAAAACACACTCACTATTTAACAGTTGAGAGTCAATTTATAACATGCTTGTTAAGAGAACAATTAATGCCTATAAAACATGTTAGATGAACATGGATTTCAATTCGGGTTGCCGCCATAAACATTACCGAAAAATGATTAAGTTTGAACTCTCCCAAGGTGCAAAAAGTGCTTCTAACTTTTATAAGAAAACACAATCTGTCCACATATTTTTGACCGATATGGCAGCATTTCATTATGACAAAAAAAGCTCTGAAGTGTTATCAAAACAATATCATAGTTTTCGCAAATTGTCCGGAGCTAAGACCAGTGATGATATATTATGGCTCTTGAAGAGCACAAAGAAGGTGTCCCAAATCATCGAAGATTTTCAAAAGAGATGAGCTAAAAAAGTAATGGAAGAGAACTACCAAAGATATATTTCTCTGTGATTTGTAATAAATATCAATTAAAAAGAAAAACTATGAGGTCAATCGTTTTGTATGCACCTCGTGTTGGTGTCGGAACCTCATTTGAAGACCATTTTAAAGATAATTTAAAAAAAACAAATCAAAATACTTAGTAATAATTTGATTGCAACGTTAGTTTATTGCATTCTGGGGGAAAAAATTATTCACGATATGGGGAATCTTATTTTAGCATGAAATTATTCAAGAGACATTTTTTTACGATTTGGAAAATTTCATACAAGAAGTTAGTAAGACCTGTGTTATTTTCTGGACTAACTACTCTCCATGTTAAGAATATAGAGTCTAAAAAAGTAAACATTCACAAGAAAATGTGTGCCATTTTGCTCTATAGATAAAAAATTATATATAATGAGTGATCAGTGTTCCCAGATTTTGGATAAAAAGAAAGGAGAAAATATCCGTTATTTTTTTATTTGGTCTTAAATTCACTATCTTCAACTCAAATTCAAGTGAAAAAAGTAAAATATGAAATGAAAGGTGGAAAAGAGGTACCGATCTCTATTAGAAATATTGCGGTTAGTGAGTGAAAAGAAGGCAAATCTTATGGGGAAATTTCCAAAATAATAAAGCTTAATTGCGCAACAGTACACCACAATATATAAAAATTATGAAGCAACCAAGGACACAGAAAATAAATCACGCACTAACTGACCTAAAAAGCTTTCGAGTCGTGATGTTAGCAGTATGCTGAAAGAGGTGAAGCGTTATTCGAAACTTAATGGGCCAAAACTAGCAGAATACCTTGAAATGTTACTGTTATATCGAGAATAGTTATAAACGTTTTTTTTCACGACAAATGGTCTAAATTTACCCGGCTTGTATTAGTTGGGCCACATCTTAACAAAGATGTTGACTTTTGGAAGTGAGTAATATTTACTGATGAAAATAAGTTCAACATTTTTAGAAATGATGGAAGATCAAAGGTTTGGAAGAGGCCTAATACTACACAGGATCCAAAAAATATTATACCAAGAGTTAAACATGGTGGCGGCAGTGTTATGGTTTGCGGCTTAATGGCATCATCCGGAATGTGTTGGTTAGATTTTGTTGGATTGTTTTCAATATAATAACATATTGGAACGAAAGCTGAAGGCATCTGTTGATGGTTTAGGCCTTGGTAATCAATGTATTTTCCAACAAGACAACCATCGAAGCATATGAGACTGCTTTCTATATTATGACCCGAGGCAATTAAATTTCTTATCCTGATTTAAACCCTATTGAACATATCTGGGATGTTTTGGAGAAAAAGGTACGAAAATATGACATTAACTGTCGTGAGAGCCTCAAAACTGTCCTGGAACGAAATTATGCCTGATATTACTGAAAATTTGGTAATTTCAATGTCCCTTCGCCTCCAAGCAAAATATTTAGAATTACGTTTTTTATAGCAAATTAGTTACCTTTATGTTTAACTTTATCGTTGTATTTAGAGCTATGAATTCCTATGAATTTTGTGCAAATATTGTAATGCAAAGAAAAAAATATTCCTACACCCACTGTTCGACTCAGAATTACTTTTAAGTCGATTTAACCATGTCAGACCATCTGGTTGGCTGGCTGGCTGGCTGGCTGGCTGTCCATGTAAAGCTTGTGCGCAAAGTACAGGTCGTTTTAGAGATAATTTGATAAAATTTGATACAGGATGAAGTCTATTGATTTTAGTCGTGATCGGCTCATTATTTCACCTAGCCCCCATACAAATCTTCTCACCGAATAGAGTTTAAACACTCAAAAATAACTTCAAAATTTAAATATCGTGAAGATCGGTCCATAATTTACCATAGCTCCCACATAAGACCCAATTTATAATCGAATTAATATTATGTTTTAATCTATATATATAAAAGAGTAACGTTACTGATTCATCATCCCACAGCCCAAACGGTTGAAGCTAGAGAGGGAGAAATTTGGAACGTGGGTAGATCTCCCTCCATATAGATCCACTAAGACGGGATTTTTGGAAATTCGAATGTAAAAAAGGGTGAAAACTGGAAAATTCTGTAACCTTAAAACCAAAATAAGTTGAATAGTTATCGTTATTCATTAAAAAAATAATTAGACAGGTGTCTGGTACTTTTTTGAAAATCAGCTGTTTTAGGGAGAAAACGGGTAAAAACTGTATTTTGGTACTTTT
>MINK01004346.1:0-12973 GCA_001735545.1 Phormia regina
AAACGGAATCATAAACGTTGCTATGATGAACATGGTATTATTCAAATCAAAGAGAAACGACTGTACAATCACTGAATAGTTGTGGTGATCATGGTGTGATCATGTTTTTTTTTCTGCGTGTAGGACCGTGACCGCATGTCGGTTAAAATATCGTTTATGAACTCCACTGATAACTGGTATACATAATATATGTATCAAGTGATCGAAAATCTTCTCGAGAATTTTGCTATTTAAATTCAGAAAGATCTGTTTATAAATGGCGGGGATAAACTTAAAAAGCGGGATTTAAATAAGAGTTTCGGGTTTTAAAGCCTCTGTTTTTGTAAAAAAGTTTCGGATTTTTTTTTCTGAATTTTTCTTCTGATAATATGAAATAATTCGATTCAATAGTGGCTGAGATATCGGCAAAAAGGATTTTTAATTGTTTGAATTTTGTTTTTCCGTTTGTAATTTCTACCATTTTCGTCGGTGAACAAAAAGTTGTGTCTTGTACGAAAGGATGACGATCTTACCATATCCATCCGTCCGTGTGTCGGTTGAAATGGAATTTATGAAGCCTACCGATAACTGGCATATATAATATGTATATCAAATAATCGCAAATCCATACGAGAATTTTGATATTGAAATTCAAAATGATTTGTTTATAAGTGGCGGGGATATATTAAAAAGCGGGATTTTTTTTATTAATTTTTCTTCCGATAATATGAAGCAAATCGGTTCAACAATAGCTGAGGTATAGGCCAAAAAGCATTTTTAATTTTTCTACGTCCTTGCTAAGTATTTTTATTTTTAGATAAGTCATAAATATTTTTATAAAATTACGAATTTCTTAATCAATCAAATTCGTTCATAAACTAGTGAGTTATGGGTCAAAACCTATAATATAAAAATATATAAATACACACACAAACATTTATATTAGGCATTATAATGCAGATCTATAAGTGAGAAAACACGAACGCATACTTTAAGGTGAAAATTTTATTTTGAAGCGTATAAAATATTTCGCGTAACTGAATATATGCACCATTATCTTTTTTTAATTTCTAAAATTTTTTAAATTTTTATTATCAAAAGTCATCTAAAAGTCACACAGAATTTGTGACTAAGCACTCGTTTCCAAAAAATAGTCCTTAAAATAAGTTTAGAAATACAATAGAAAGACAAGTTTAGAAAATGGGAGTTGAACCCTCAATAAATTTATGTACAAATTTGATAGACGCTCTAGACATCTGAGCCATGTAAAACCAAATTACTACCAGTTATTGAAGCTCTATTCGGTAATGCTGCGAGTTAAGGTTACAATGTAATTCATACACGAAGCGGTTGCTTTTAAAATTGTAAACATAATTTTTGCTTGGAAAGCTCTACTCAATCACAGTCAGATTTAGCTATAATACCACTAGTTTTAAATATTTTTTAAGTAGTTTTGATTATACCAGTTTTAGAACTAATGGGTTTAATGTATTTTCTACACAGAAAAAAGTCACCAATTAAAAAAAATATATGTGAAAATAATTCGTTCAATTAAAAACTTGTTCAAATTTGCATAATATCTCACCAAAACTATAAAAAAATTAAAAATAAAAAAATATTTCCAATTAATAAATTAATTAAATCAATCAAGTACTTAATTGAATGAATTAAAAATGACTATAGGAAATAAAATCATTTTTAAATTTATTTTTTCTTGAATAAATTTTTTAGATTTTGATGAAAATTAAAAAAAAAACTATTAATTTGAAAAAAACACAGTAATATTTTTTTTTTGTGTAAAATTATTGCTGATTTCATTGATATTTCTAGAAAACAATCTGATTTTTTTTGTTTTAGTTTTTTTTTTTTTTTTAATTCTATAAAAATCTCTAAATAATTTAATAAATATTTATATTTACCTTAAATGGTTTTGGTTTAACAAATTTATTATTAAATCTATCCGGTAATATTAAGTTTTGATTTATATTTTTGGTAATACATTTTCCATCATGTGTAATTGTTTTACAATTTACTGTTAAATCTTTAACGGAACGTTTAGCTAGATTCGAATTAAGACATTCCACCATTTGATATTGAACTAATATTAATGTTATAAGTAGTAATGTAAAAAAATTCTGAAACATTTTAATGTAAACACTTTAATAATATAATTGTTTCTGTTATAGTTTTCACAAATAATGATCTCTCAATGAACATTTTCAACAAAGTACTAGTTTGAAAATATATTAATAAATTTATTTATACAGACTTATGATTAATAGGAAGTGATTATTGAGGTTAGTGATGGTGATGTACCGCAAAATTTACTTAGACTGATATACTGTAGTTTACATTATTGTGGATTAATAATAAAATAATATATCGCTGATGCGTAAGCAAAATGACATAAGTATGTGATATTAAATCCGAAAATTTCTGAATTTTCAAACCCTTTTTGATTTGTTAGGTACATAGATATAAAAGTGTTTCAAACATTTGGACTTTGGTTTTTTTATAAAAAAAAAAAATAAATAATTGACCAAAGAATAAAATGTCTGCTGTTAAAATGTTTCCAATGTTTTTATAAAGTATCAAGAAAATACGATCTTTGATGGGAAACATTGGTGCGTGGACAAAAAGTCCACATGATATTTTGAAGGCTAAGAAAGTTGAAAGCTTATTGAAAAAATTCCAAACACATCTGGTAGAAAATCATCCATGTTAGCTCAGTATTCAGGCTATTAGTTGCGAAAAGTTAATGCTAATATGTAGTTGAAAAAATATAAATTTCAAAATCTTAAAGACTGGAATGCTGCAAAAAATTGAGAAGCCAAGAATAGGCCAAGGAAATTATAATAAAATTTCATAAAAAAAATTTCATGTTGCAAAATGCACGACGAAACTTTTGTAAAGATGTTGTTGATGAGTTGACAGCCCTTGGCTGAAATATTTTGGGTCATTCCGGTGCGTAGAACCGACTGTCGTGGGAATAACGCAGAACCCCCCAAACTGAAAATTGTTAAGATGTTCTAGCTGCTACACTAACAACAACAACGAAACATATGCACTGAAAATTTTTATGTTGATGATACTCAAGGATATGTTAAGATAAGTTTAAGACCGAAAAATTGTCAAAACTGCCTAAAGAATTCCTGATTTAGTAAGATATATGCAGTTGTGTCAAAACAAACAAGTTATTTATTACAGTGGGCTCTATAAATACCAAAAAATACAACAAATAATGTTTGCAAAAAATATATGTTTCCTTTCACAAGAGAACACAATGGTTCTAAACATTTTTGCTTCGATTTGAAATTATGTAACTAACTAAGAACGCTATGGAGTGGTACCAAAACAATTATATAGTTTTTGTACCAAGAGTGGTCAATTCTCTAAATTATCCGGAGGTAAGACCAGTAAAGAGATATTGGACTTTTGTGAAAAGAGAATTGAAGAGGACCATAGACGATTTTAAAAGGATATAGGCGGACTGTTCCGAAAAAGTGGCCGAAAAGTTAAGGTTACAGAGGTCACGTTACTTAAGTTAAAATTAGTCGAAAAAATTTTTCTGCTAAAAAGTGTCTACTAGATAGAATTCCATATGCTAAACATGAATCATCTTTCAGTTTTTTCACCATCAGGTTATGATTTTTTATGAGCGTGTCTTACATATTTATAAATCATATATTTTAATATCAAAAAATAAATTTGGTTATAATTCGAATTTAAGTCTTTGATTTACCTTGAAATAAGTGCCACAAAATTTTTTACCAAAATATCTTTTGGAAAATGAGCCTTCAAAATTATACACAAATCTTGATTTTATTAACAAATAATTTCATTATTGTATTATGTGGATTTCAATTAAAAATTGGTGGAATTAATTTGTATTTAAAGTGTTAAGTATTGATAGCGGTTTCTTGTTTAGTGCATCAAAATCCATCTAGTCTCAATATTGACGTTTTTGCTCACCAGTGCAGTTAATTGTATGATATTAAAACTTTAGAATATTTTCGTTTCTGTGAATATATACACATATAGATTTTCCTTGAAAAGTATGTAGTTGACATCTTAATAGAATGACAAGTTTTTATTTTTATTAAAAAAAAAGAAATAAAGTTCCAATCCATAGATAACTGGAAACATCATAATTGGTTCTCTGAAAAAAAAAAAACAATTAACAAAATTATTTTATTATTCGTTTAACATAATCAGGGGAAGACCCTTTATTATACATATGTATATAAAAAATATCTGTAGTAATTATCAGTATCTCAAAGATTTACAGGCGTATTCACAAAAAAATAATGTTTGTTTGATAAAAATTAGTAAACCTTTATCAAGCATACATTAATTTTTGTGATTACGGCTGTAAAATATTAAACATTTACCATTTTAGTTTTTAAAATTGCGTCGATTTTT
Source organism: Phormia regina (assembly GCA_001735545.1). Taxonomy (NCBI): domain Eukaryota; kingdom Metazoa; phylum Arthropoda; class Insecta; order Diptera; family Calliphoridae; genus Phormia; species Phormia regina. The sequence goes on from MINK01004346.1 coordinate 4,402, forward strand.
TCGTTTTCTATTTTCCTTTTTCTCAATACATTTTCCCGTATGGGTAATATGTTTACAATTCATGGCCAATAAATATCTTTTATGACGTATTAATTTTCTATTTTCATTAATTGGTGTCATATTTAAATAGTCTAAATTTAGACTAATAAATATCATAGTTATTAAAATTATTACTTTGAACATTAATTTCTTTTGTTTTTATGAATGAATTTTTTGTAATTTATAAAACTAGTTAAGTACTTGAATATGGTTTTTATAATAAAGAAAATTTTTATTGAGAAAAATGCTTGTCAAGTGGTTAATAAATGTATATTTTAAATCTGTGGTTCATTCGTGATATTGATAGAATATTTTCATATACAAACCGCAATTGTAACAAGTTAAATATATATAATCGGTTAAGTTTGAACATATGGTAGCCTACACGAATTTGTATGTAATCAAAAATCGGGTTAAATGTAATGTAAGTAATATATTATATTTCGGCAATCATATGTATGCCTGCAGAGAAAAAACATGGTTACAATATGATCACTACAACTGTTCTTTGTTTTATTTTTCAATGTTGTGAATAATGTTGTGTTCGTTTATATCAACGTTTTTGTTGCTGTTTTATAATTTAATGATTACTTATCATCGAAATTTTAATATGGTTGACTGCAATAATAATATGTATTTAAATATATCTTCATGTAAACCATATTTTATAAAAATCCAAAAATATGAAAGTATTTACGGTATATACAATATAAAATGGGAATATTTATGTAAAAATGGGTTAAAGTAAAATAGGATTATTTATATGATAAAATAGGTTTGTATATATGATAAAATTATATTATATATTTTATAAAGCAATTGCATGGAATCAAAATATGAAAAAATCGAATCAAAATATATTACAATGGAATTATAATATGATATAGTTTGTAATTTTTTAAAGTCAAATTATTAAATGATGAAATAGGAATATATATGTTATGAAATCTGAAGTAATATTATAAGAAAAAGTTATAAATATTTTTAAACAAAATCATTAAAGAATGAAAAAATTATTAAATCATAATAATAATTGTGTACAAATTAACTATAACTTTGCAGAGTTGGTAGAATTGAAAATTTTTGGAATTAAATTTATAACTTCTGAACGGCTAATTAGATTTGTGCGAAATTTAGTATAGGAATAGAGGGGGGTCGAGAGGCTTAAATTAAGGTACCTCTTCCAAAAAAATTGTATTCGCTTCACCATATATTTGATTTCAAATAATGCTTGCATGTGTTATCTATCTCTTAAAGTTTTCCAGTTATTTGTATTTAAATTTTTAATGTTCTTGGTACAGATTTTTCTTTATATATATCTAGTACTTCCGACCGATTTTGTTAGTTTTTTTTACCTTTGGAATAAAAATGTTTTAGTTGATATATTTACTGAGTCTGAATATAAACGATTTTGATTTTGAAAATTTCAGAATTTACGAAGCCTATTCTCCCTGAATAGAGTTTCAACATTCAAACATACCTTAAAAATTGAAATATTTTAATGAGATTTAACATAAATAAGTTTTATGTAATTTTTTGTATGTGCCAAATTTCATCAAGATCGGTCCATAATTTACCATAGCCCCCATATGAACCACACTTTCGAAAATCACTTTAACATGCATAAGTCCCATTTTAGTATTAACATTTTACAAGTATTAATGACAGTGCAAAATTTCATGCTGATCGGTCCATAATTAACCATAGCTCCCATATAAGACCCAATTTCGGGTATCACCAAAAAGTACATAAATATATGAGAATCTTAGTATCGACGTAATATTCTGCAATAGTATGTTTTTATATTCCCCTTTGATGATTCCACTTTGATTTTTAAATCTAAAATAATTAAATGAATAAAAAAAAATAATGTGGACCTGAATTGAAGATAATTTTCGTCTGCATTTTGCGGTATACCATTTATCAAAATCGTACAAATACTCGTGTAGCGGCCTCAAAATTTATAAAATAAAAAACTGAAAGCAGTTCTACGGAAAATTTGTACCAATTGTATTACTAAACCGGCTCCTCAGTACCAGTTGAGTACCAATTGACACCAAACTCGTCACCAAAATTCCATTTGAGAACCAGTTGACACAAACACACTCCATACTTAACAACTGACAGTCATCTCGCGCGAAATAGCAATCAATGGCTGAGTGGTTAACGTAGAAGACTATAAAACAACATACGCTAGATGAGCACGGGTTCGATTCTTGGTGACACCATCGACATTAAAGAAAAATTTATAGAATAAAAATAAAACATAAATTAAAAAAATAATAATAACAAATGTTTAAAAAGTAAACAATTACCCCTTTTTTATCAAATTTTTGTTATATAAATCGACACTGAACTTGTCCTCTAAGACCAGTACTGTGACCTATCCTGCGACCGGTTTCAAGGGCCTAATTAGCCACCTCCAAGGTTAAGAAAATGCTTTAACAAATTTAGCATTTTAATACCATAGTTATTATTAAATAGTTTATTTAATTAAATTAAGAATTTAACAAAAATTAAATTTCTACTCTACTAAAATGTTGTACTTCGCAAATATATTTCTCACAAAATACTCTTAACCATAAATATTACTGGAAGAAAAAATCTGTCTTTTTACAATTGATATTGAATTCAATCAATGAAAACTGTTATGGATGATTAATAAGAAATGTGGAACAAAGCTTAAATAAAACTGGAATCTTTGCACAAGTATTTTGAACAACAAATAAAGATGACGATTATGTTTGCTGCAAAAAAGAACACAATAATGTTAATAATACGATGAAAAAGAAGAAAAGAACAAAAAAACAACACACACACACATTTTAGCCAATAAAAGGTAAAAATCATGATTTGACCATAAACCACCAAAACATGACAGTTACTTAACCACTTTTTGTTTACTTTTTATTGCTTGTTGTTGGCTAAAAGAAATTCTTACCAAACTTAAAAAAAGAAAAGCAAAAGCTATCAGAATAGCAGCAACACCAGCATCAACAACATCATTATTCTTTTTGGCCATTATAGTAACACAACAAACTGCAAGTAAACAGTTTAAATTGAAGTTTTATTAAGCTAACAACATACTTACTACTACGATACAGCAAACAAATTTTGTTAACAAAGAAAGGATATAATAAAAAAATAAATAAAAAAAAACAGAACAGCAAACAAAAGTATACAACATGAAACCATTAAGTAGTTTTCTAGGAATTTTCATATTTTTTCTACTAAAGGATATGGGAAAAGTAGAAACAGCTGCTATAATATGCTCTGATAGCAAACCTCTTACGGAGGATTTGGCGGACCATAAAGCCAATGTGAACAATAATAATACCGAAGAATATGATATAGACCATAATAGGGAAGGAAATACAAATTCCCTTAATAAACTATTTCATAATATACAATGTACTTTGGAAAAGGCAAAACCATGGGTGGCAGAATTGCAACAGGAAGCTAAACGTTTGGAAGAAGCTGCTAAACTTTTAGGTTTAGGAATATTAAATTCTTTTGGTGAATTTGTTGATAAGTTGGTGGATGATACAGCTGAGACAACAACAAATGTTGAAATTAATAATACACTAAGTGCAGAGAATTCCAATTCAACAGAAGATGTAACAGAGGAAATTTCACAATATTTATGTCCTGAAGGATTTATAGCTGATCATAATGGTATATGTGAACGTATCGATTAAATGTAACTTAATACAGAATAAAGTGTGAATTTATGCTTTTTAAATAAATAAAATTATTACAATTAAAAAAGGATATTATTATTTGTTAAGAATAAAATTAAAATAACTTTATGCAGAGAAAAAAACATGATTACAGCATGATCACTACAACTACTAAATGTTTGTATAGCCGTTTTTCAATTATTTTAATAATATCGTGTACTGCTTGATCATTTAATGATTACCCACAATCAAAATTTTAATATCGTCGACTGAATTATAAAATGTATTTAAATTTTTTGGTTTGGATTAATAATTATGAAGAATTTAAATATTTAGTTAATTCGACAAACATTTGGTTAATTCTTCAACCATTAAGCCAGTATTTTTATTTCCTTTTAATAACTTTTGAATACATATTCTTGGGTATCAGTCTAGTAGTTTGTAAATTTTTTATTCTCATATAGTTTAAATATGAACAAATATAAATTGATAAGGTTTGTTTTATACAGCATGATGAATATACCACATATCGTAGTATAAACGAATATGAAAACATGGGATTATATATATGATAACTTAGGATTATATATATGTTTACGGGGGATTATTAAATGATAATAACATGATGAAATTGAAAGTAGTATTTAAGAAAACGTTATAAAATTTATTAAAAGTTATCAGTAAGGTTTTTTAAAAAATTTTCAAATATTAAAATTTTTGCTGAAAATTCAAATTGTCTTGTTTAAACCGGAATGATTATTATATATATAATAGTAATTCCGAGTATAATACTTTCAAATATGAATCTGATACTATTATTTTCAATATATTCAAATATTATTTTTATTAATATTTATTTAAGTTTAAAATATCTAACTAAACGATTCGGTTAAGAAATACAAAATGTGCTTAAAATCCTTCAGATAGTCTAGGTTTTGGACTTGAGTAAATGAAAGTAAATAGTTTCTATTAGTGAAAGGCAACAATAAAGCTAAAAATCAATCAAAAATTGACAAAGGAAAATTTGAAAACATTAACATAAATTTAATCTGGCAATGCTGTAACACGTAGCCGCACATCGAAGTTGAAATCCAATTATTCATTTATAAGAGAAGATTTTTTCCCTAGTAGAATATCTGATAGAATAGGACAGTAGTTTTATTTAATTAAATTATTAATGTATCTAATCATATTATCATCCTATCAGACTTTTATTTTATTATATTGTTATCCGTTCTTTTCATATTATTTTATCATATATGGTTTCATTTAATCATATTTTGATTCCATCTAATCCTGTATTGAAATAAAATGCATGCATTTATTATTATTATTATTATTATTATTATTATTATTATTATTATTATTATTATTATCATCATTGCTTCCTTTTCATTAATTATTCCTATTTATTTGCACCAGCCAGTGTTGCCAGCAGTCATTTCAAAAAGTCCTACATTAATTAAAACAATATATATATTTTTTCTCTTGCACCACAAATGAAAAGATTCCCATATATATTTCATTATACCAATCTATATAAATAAAAATATTTGGGCTTCATAGACAGCTAAAAGACTGAAATTATTCTGTATACCCTAAAGTACAATAGACTGAATATGAGCAGGGGAAATGATAGTCCCCATACAACGTAAATATTTATTATACACCTCTCCAATAACTAACTTAAACACTATTAAAGCAAAAGCAACTCTTACAGGAATATCTTTCACATCAACTTAAAATTAAAATGGATGTGATATGACCAGGGGATACAATATCATCCCTATAAATATTTAATATCGCATAACTTCCCCAAAAGGCCTTCAAAAGTTTAGATGCAAATGGGATGTATAGGACATGCTGAAAAGGGATTTCTCATACAAAGCAAATATTTTTAGAGGCATATCTAAAGAACTATTATGGTAAGAGTCCTAAAATTTTATGGAAACTGTTTTCTTATAATGTTCATGGTCAAGGCCGGAGGAAATGGTACCCCTTATATATTATTATTATTTATTATTATAAAGTCAAACTTGTTGCTTCAAAAATCAATCAAAAACATTTCGAAAGTTAAAAAACATAACAATAACATAAACTCTCTGTCTCTCTCTCCCTCTCTCTAAGGCAAAATATGAACAAATTTCTACATGTGAATTTTTTACCTTACATGATAATTAACAAATTCGAATTAAGATGCTTTATTAAGAATTCAAAAACATTTTTATAATATTGAGGATAAAGATATTAAGATAAGATGCATATTGTTTTGAAAGTAAAATGTTATAATTTAAAAAACTTTTTGTCATAGTGTTACCAAAAAATAAATTAAAAAATCAAGACAAGCGGATTTTTTCTGGCGAAATTACGGAAAAAAAGATTTATAATAATTATAAATGGTATTTTATATAGAAAAGAAATTTAATTTTTCTTCTTTCTGGTAAACATATTCAACCATAACATTTTCACACATAAAATATTCAAACATAACATTTTTGCAGTAAACTATATTAAAATTTTAATTAAATGTAAACATTGAAAGATAAAACTGCAATAAAAATATTGATATCATGAACGTAGTATTATAATTAATTCGAATTTACAATGAGAAAATAATAATGGCAATGCCATGTTTTTTTCTCAGCGTATATATTAAGCCAACATACTCAACTTTAATAATATATAATTACAAAAACATTATTATAAAGAACATATTATTATAATAAATAATACGTATTATTAATGAGAAAATAATAATGGCAATGCTGTAAACATATTTGTTCTCTCTGCATATATATTAAGCGAATATTTTTCAATTTTAATAATACACGAGTGTATACCTGGGTTGCTTCGCTACCCCTGTAGTTTAATTTGAATAAAATTAATTATTTTATATAAATATTTTCCAAAAGTATAATATCGGGAAATACGTTTAAAGATTATAGCTTGTTGGGGTATATATTCGAGTAAGTGGTAAATTTTACCACTTATAACTCCTTAAATACTGAACAGATGTTAATAAAATCTATATTCTGCACATCTGTGAGAAAATATCTTTCTAACGGTATATATTTTATAAAAATCTGTTGTTTAGTGTGACCGTATATAGATTGTTTGATTTTTGTTAAGTTTTTATGTGAATTTAAATTTTTTGCAATCGATTCTATTATTGCAATTTTACTCAATTTTTAAATGTTATTTTTTATATTGATTTTAATATCATTCCTATTATTTCAATTATTTATTAATTGAATCAATTAGTGTAGTTCCTTAAAATGAAATTTTGATGATATTATGTGATTGAATTGAATATTTCAATAATAACAAATTATTGTATATATTGGTTTCGTATATTTTTATTATTAAGTTCCTTTAAATATTATTAGACCAAAGAAACATCTTCTTTCAGATTATATATCTTTTATTTTTCTTCATGTTTAACACATATAATATTCTAATCTAAATATCATTTCATTTGACAACTATTACATATATAAAAACACACACTTTTTTTCACTTAACAACTAATTTAAAAACTTTGGTTAAATTTCCATTTTTACAATACAACACTTTTTTTTGACGCACAGGATTTAAACAAATCTTCTGCTTTCTACTTGCGTAATTTACTGCAATTACCCAAAGAATCCAATATATGACCATGACCACATTCTTGATCGGCTTTCAATAAATCAGGATTTATAATTTCAACATTTTCCTTAAAGAATTTCTTATCGGTTATAACCATTTCATCGGAATCTGTATGTAAACGTTCTTTAAAATCATGGAATTTTGTTTTAATATCAGAACCAACTTCTTTGGCTTTTGTGGTGAATTTTTTAACTCCTTCCTTGACATTTTCATTGAGTTTTTCAGCATTCTCCTTAACATGTTCACCGAATTTCTTAGCACCTCTTTTCACTTCACAACCCCATTTCTTAAGGACATCTGTGAATTTTTCACCAGAATCCTCAGCTATTTTGGGACCTATACCGGGTATTTCACCTAATGAAGGTAAAATTTTTTCATCACATTCAAATAGATCCGCCTTAGAGGGTATTATTAAGAGTGCAAGTATTAAAACACCAAAAGCAATGAAATGTTTCATGTTGTTCTTTTTTTAACTTCTAAACTTTTGTTTGACTTAAAATATTGGAGCAGTTTTGTTGTACTACCGTTGGCGTATCGCGAAAAACTGATTGTATTATGTTGACAATTTTTAACAGAACAATTTATTTATTTATTTAGTTGCCTTCAAATACAATTTTCTTTCTTTTTGTTAAATTTAGTGTTTTTGTTCTTTTTTTTTTTTTTTTTTTGTTCATCTAAATTGAAGTGGCTGTGTTGAGTACGACTTAAATTTTAATTCAATCAAGAAATTATCTTCTCCTTCCTACACCTCGTATGCGTCATGTTGCTCACAATATTTGTGAAGTGTAAAGAATTTTTATTTGTTCGTTTTTTACACTCGAAAAAAATAAAAATACTTAAGTAGTTTCGCGTGAAATGTACATTTGTAAATTAATAATAATTTTTTTTTTGGTATAAAAAGAGTTTTTTTAAATGGTTACCTATGTATATATTATTTATAATAGAAGAATTTTTTGTGGTTCCTAATATAATCTGTCAATAGAAAAGTTTAATTATAAATTTATGTTCAAGAAACAGAGAAGTTTTTCCTTTACTTACTTGACCTAATTTAAAATATTAATAATTTTTCATTATGTGACACGTTTTCATTTCTTTTAAAATATTTGCAAACTATTTGTATTAACTCAAATTTACTAACATATAAATTTATATTTTTGAGTGTATTCAAACAAATTGTTTGTTTATTTACTAACAATACACAGTGG
>MINK01004352.1:1575-14939 GCA_001735545.1 Phormia regina
TTATAAAAATTATTTCGAAATTTAAAAAACAACTAAGGAATAGAAAAATATATTTTTTGGATCTAATATATTACGTTAAAAAACTTCCAGATGGCGCTAATTATAGAGAATTTTTAAATTTTTATACAAAAATTGCTTGAGTTCGATGGAGTATTAAAAAAAAATTTTAAAAATTATACAATTTTCTTATGCTTGACTATAAAATCTACTAATATGTTTTAATATAAAAAAGAACAACTGGTTTCTGTTTTTGCCAAAATTAAAAAAAAAAATAATAATAATAATAATAATAATAAATCAAAAAATTTTTAAATTTCTTTTTATTACACAAAAGTCAAAAAATCCTGTATTTTGAAATATTACGTGGTGTCAAATCGATCTTGCTTTAAAATTTAATAAAATATTGAAAACTAAAATAATATTACACTTTCAGACCGGATATCGGTCAAAATTGGGCATATTAATGATTTACACAATATAAAATATGGCTGAAGTCATTAAAATAATTTTTAATAATGATAGCGCTTGGACGAGGTAGGTATGTCCTTGCTCCTATTAAGTAGAATATTGTCTGACACACAAAAACTCCATTTCCATTATATATCGTTAACTATGATACTGTTTTGATCAGTAGTTTTTTAGAAAATGCGTTTTTCTTATTTGATAATATATGGGTAGGAGGTAGGCGTGTTCTTACTCCGATTTGATCAAAACTTTGTATATATTTACTCTGTGTCTAAGATAATATATGTGCAAAGTTTAAATTTTCTGCGACATTTTCTTCTTTTGTTATAAAATTAAAAATGGTGTGTTAGCCAGAAATGTTATTTTCTTCGTTCAGGATATATGGGAGGTAGGCGTGTTCTTGTTCCGATTTAAATAAAAATTGGCAGAATCAAAAATAATTTATATCTGACTACAATTTCAGTATATATGTATGTGAGGTGTACGTGTCTTTGCTCCGTTTAAAATATAATTTAGAAGTAAACGCAGAGAGACAAAATATGGTTCAGGTGACCATAAACTAAGAGCAGCATACTATGATTGTATATATGATTCCACGTTACAATAAGTATATTTGTATGTAATCATTATTCTGATACCATTTAATCATTTATTAGTAAAGTTTATAACTTTAATAATGATTTTTAGTAAAGTTTATAAAATTTTCTTCAAAATTACTTTCAAGTCCACCATGTTCTTTTATCATTTAATGATCTTATGTTACTGTATAAAAACAAACCTTAGTCGGGGTTCACACACATCAATTTTTCTTATCGCAATTCTGACTTTGTAGACGAGGGAGGTAGAGAGAATGTAAAAGTTTAGTACTCTCTTCTCCTCTCTCTCCTATAAACTCAGAATTGCGGCAAGAAAAATTGCACTGAAGAATTTATATTCAAAAGTTATTTATGCGAATACAAAAAATTGAATTAAAGGTTCTAGAATTAACTTAATTAATTAAAGAATTAAATAAATGCATATGATTTCATACAAAAATATTTATAATTCAGTCAACCATATTAAAATGTTGATTGTGGGTAATCATTAAATGATTATACAGAATCATAAACGTTGCTATCATGAACACGGTATTATTGAAATCAATGAAAAACAGCTATATAAACATTGAATGATTGTGGTGATCATGTTGTAACCATATTTCCTCTCTGCGTGAACAATACATTTTTCATAGCTGGCACAAATTTTGGTAAAGTTCAGACCAATATTTTAGAAAAATTTAGTTTTTTAACTTTAGGATATATGGGAGGTGGGCGTGTTTTTGCGTCAATTTTTTCAAATTTTGTATTTATTCATTGTAAGCCTAAAGTAATTTGTACACCAACTTTTAATTTGCTACGACAATTTCTTCTATTTTTTGTCCCATAGTTGTATGGGATCAAAGCACTGTGGTACAGGCCCACATGTTCATATACTTACTTACTATGCATACATACATATAAATTGCTATTTCTATTTAAAAAAATATTAATAAAAAAGAAATGTAGAACAATTTGTTTCGTTATATTTTATAAAGGTATGCAGACGGTAGAGAAAATATATTTCAAAACTTATATTTTCTTTTCCACTAGAAAAATTTAATTAATTTATTTTACTTATTTGTTTATTACTTTTTATGAAAAAAATCTTTAAAATTATGTTCAATAACTTCGTCTCAATACTACTAACCCTAGCTGGAATATTTTATAGCTAGTTTTAGTTATAGAAAGACATAGATTTATCAATTTACCCTCGTATGTGGTTGATGATGGTTGAAACGTGTCTAAATAATGATTGAGGCAACAGTAAATTGCTTGTTGTCACTGCTTTAGCACAATTGTATTTGTGTTTCAGTTGATTTGTTTGTTTTGGTTTTTTTCCCACTCAGTTTCTCATATTTTTCTCTTGTTCTCCTGCTCCAGCATCTCTCTTGCACTTACTAGTTAATGTTAAATTTTTTTAGTTCGCACTTTATATTTTATGTAACAAGTAAAATTGTAATGGTCGTTCACACCTGACCATATAGTACCGTACACCCTAGTGTACACATGTAAATTATGAAGAGGGTTTTGTGTGGAATCCATGGGTCAATGGTGAACGCACTTTTCTTGTAAATGATTTTCTAAATTTATTAGATTTGATATTTTTATAACCTACACCACCATAGGTGGTTGGGGTATTATGTGTTTGCGGAAATATTGTAACGCAGAGCAAAAAATCTTTCAACGCCCACCTTAAAGTATACCGTTCAGAATCACTTATTGAGTCGATTTAACAATGTCCGTCCGTCGTCTGGTTGGTTGGCTAGCTGTCCATGTAAAGCTTGTGCGCAAAGTAAAGGTAGCAATTTTAGGGATAATTTGATGAAACTTGGTATATTTGACTTTTTTGGCACAAGGACGAAGCCTATTGATTTTGGTCATGATACAAATGTTCTCTCGGAATAGAGTTTTAACACTCACAAATACCTTAAAGAATACCTTTTAATGAAATTTAATAATATAATGAGATCCAATTTCGGGAATCACCAAAAAGTGCATAAATACATGTGAATCTTAGTATCGACGTAATATTCTGTATTAGTATATTTTATTTTTCATCTAAGGTTCATAATTGGCTCCTTCCCGAATTTTGGTACACATAGGCATTCTCTCGTTTCATTAATTTTTGTCATTTTGGAATTTCGCTCCTTCATATGTCAAATATATAATTTTTTATTTAAGAACTTTACAAAATACCGGTTTTTGAGATAATTTAATTTTTTTACCTCCAACTTTGAACTCTTGATATAAAGAACTATGTATATATCATTATAAAGGTAATAACTTTGTCTATAATATGCAATAACAGCTAAAGATCCACCATATCTATATAAGAAGTTATTAGAAATGAAATAGGTATTCATTTGTATTTCCGGAAATATGGATCTGAAATTTCGTGTTTTCCGAAATACTTGCAGACGTCAATGCTGGTAGCGAATTTCATTGAAATCGGAGATGTAAAACCGGTTGTTGTCCTTTCTTTTTTTAATTTCTATTTCTTTTGATTTTGTGATATTTTTTCACTTAGACGATTTTTTATTAATTTCTGTTATAATTTACTTATGGTGTCTTTTTCTCGGTGTGAACATTTTCTTAGTTATGGTTATTTCAGTTTAATTCTGACGATTTCCTTTAGTTTTTTATATTTTTTTCATAGTGAAATTTTAGCTTGGTTGATTTTTAAATTATATCAATTTAAATCCTTTTTTCTGTTTGGTGATTTTTTTTCATATTGGTGTGTTTTCATTTAAGATTTAGTATGATGTTTTCTCGCTTTTTTATTTTGCCTACTTTCTTTTATTTTCATTTAAGCTGTTTTTTGACTTTTGTTTTCTTCATTTCAGTGATTTTTTTTTACTTTGTCGTTCTTTTTTCATTTCGGTAATTATTTTCTATTTTAAGATATTTTTCTGGGACTCAATTTTTTATTCATTACTTTAACAATCGTGTTTGTTTTCATTAAGTTACTTTTTTCGTAGTAGATATTTTTAACTTCTTATTTTCAGTTAAGAAAAATTTTTTCAATGTTTTTGCAGTTTCGTTTTGGTGATTTTTTAGTTTTTGGTAAAACCATTTTTTCCACGATTTCCTTTAGTTTTTATGTATTTTTCATTGTGACTTTTTAATGTTTATGTGATTTTTAATTTTTTTCGTTATTTTTTCATTTGACGATTTATCTCATTGACTTTAATTTCGCTTTTATGTGTTTTTTCTATTTTCTATTCTATATATTCCGAAATACTGAAAATATTTTTAATCCTGTAGGTGATTTTTTTATTTTTTGCATTTTTTCACTTTTACGGTTCTTTTTTATTTAGCCGACTTTTTCAATTCGGTTTTCCTTCATTATTACTTTTTTTAATTTTGATTATTTTTCACTAAGACTTAAATATTGTGTTCTGTTTTCACTTATTATTTTTTTGGGCATTTCTTTTTAATTTGACATTTTTATTTTTGAGGTTTTATTCTTATGTATTTTTATTGTGGAATTTTTTCCACTTTGGCGTTTTTTCGTTTTGGGGAGCTTTTTCGATTTACTTTCGATAATTTTCTTTTTGTATTTGTCAACGTTAGAAGATTTTTTTGATTTTTTTTTAATTTGTTCTTGTTTTTTTTTTTTAGTTTTGGGCGATTTTTTCCCTTCAGCGTTTTTTCGAACTCATAATATTTTTCGATTTTTTTTTTGATTTTGTCGATTTTATGTTAAGGCTATTTCTTTAAACGAAAGTATATTTTATTTCTTGTTTTTTTTTCGTTTTTTTATTTTAACTTTTTTTTTAATTTGGCGATTTTATTTTTTATTTTGATATTTTTCGGTTATTTTTCTGTGAGTTTTTATTTTTTTAACAATTTGTTACGTTGTGAGAATTTTTTCTTTTTGCGCTTTGGTGATTACTTTAATTTGTATTATGATTTTTTTATTTATTTACTATTTTTTTTTTGGCGTTTTTTTTTTCTGTTTCCTTAATTTTGATATTTCCATTAAGATTGTTTTAAGTTTTCTTAATTTTTTTAATTATTTTAGTTTTGTTGTTTTCTGTTTAGGCGATTTTTTCCATTTTGATGATGTGTTTTTCAATTAAGATTTATTTTGATAATTTATTTTTAGTTTGGACGTATTTTATTTAAGTTAAGAGTTTTTTGTTGTATTTAATTGTTTTTAAGTTAATAATATATTTTTGTATTTTCTTATCTATTTATGTTATGTTTTATTTTAGCGTTTTATCGTTATGGCGATTTTTTCCGTTTAGGCTGGATTTTAACCCATTTCCGACCGCTGTTCCAGTAACTTTATCATCGCCTAATTAACTTACTATGAAGTTAATGATAAGTATGTTTAGAGTTATTATTAGATCAGGCGCGGATCCACGGGAAAAAAATCAAATTTCCCTCCCCAAAATGAAAATGTTTAATGAAAAATCTGCACTAAATCATACGATTTAAAGAAATAGTTAAAAAAATCATTTGATTTTCCTCCCCCAAAAACTTGAGCTGGATCCGTGCCTGTATTAGATTAATATCTTGAAAATTAGAAAAAATATTTAATTTTTTAAATATATGCTGTCTAAAGTCAGGTATTAAAGATACATGGATCACCTAAAAAGTGATATCTTTAAATTTGATTTCCGGAAAACTGCATTTATAATATGGTAAATAGCTTTAAATTTCAAAATATTGTCTAGAAAAATTTTCCAGGACCAAAACTGGTACAATATCTGAAATTTTCCAGTGCAGGGATATGCGTTAAATATAATCGATATCTTGTCCTGTTTAATATATTTTCTCTCTAGTTTTTTCATTTAGGTGATTTTTTTTTTTTTTTTTATAAATAATATCACTTAGAAACGAAATAAGATATAAAAACCTTAAAATAACTTTTATTTTGTTAAAAAAAAACTCTAAAAGCTAAATAATAATTCTCTAACTTTTATGAAAAATTTCGTCCGGTTTAGCCTTTGAAGGCTAAATTTAGTCTTATGAATATGTTTTTAGGTCTTGTATAATTCTCAAAATTGTTTTAAAGATTCTAGTCTTTTTCGTTTCTTATTTGTTTTAATTATTTTTTCTTTAAGAGAGTCATTCTTTACTTCACACAAAAAATATAAATTTATTTAAAGTAATAAACTTTGAGAAACTTATTTCATTTCTCTTACAACTCCCTCAATTAAATGTAAGAAACTCTAACTCGCATTGATTTCAATTGAGAGAGTTTTAAGATAAGCATAAGAAATAAAATGGAGAATCACAATTTGAATTGATCTGAAACAAATATCCATTAAGCAAATGAACATACTATTGACCTTAGAAATAATTCTATATCAAACATTATTTAAAAAGGAGGATCTAAAGATTTTTTCCTGTTTATTATGAATATCAGCACAATCTTATAATACCCCCCAACTATTTATGATGATGTAGGGTATGAAAGTGGCAGCTGATGTGATTCTGTATGCATAAAAATATATATATATATTTTTTTTTTGTTTTCCGACTCTATTTATTTATTCAATTTGCATACAATTTCCCTCGTTGCTGGTTATTAAATGTGTTTTTTTCCTCTTCTCATCGTTGTGGTTGTTGGCGCTGCTTGTAGTAAGTACTTTAGTTTAGTGTTTTTTTGGTTTTAGATTTTTTATCTAAATAGTTTTTTCTTTTTTTTTTCTGAATTCATTTAAATAAATTGCATTTTTAATACAAGTCAAGTTAAGTCGAGTGTCTATGGTTGTTATTTTATTTTTTGCTTAATTTTATATATTTTATATAAAAAGATATAAAAATATAAATTTAAAAATATTCTGTGCTAGTTTTAAAACTGTTAAATATAATGTTTGCCTGTTTTTTTTTTTTTGCTGAGGTTTCCCAAAAATTCTGTATTAAAAATCAATTTCAGTGGAATTGAATGAACATTTTATTTCAATTTGCATATAAAATCAGTGTTTAGTTTATGTACATTTTGTGTGAAATATTTAAAGCCACGTATGTGAGTATATCATATAAAATAAATAATTATTAAAGAAATAAGTAAAAAAAAAACTACGTGGCAGTGCATTTTAATGATCATTAGCGTAATGAGATAAAAAAAAAACAACATATTTTTTATTTTCAAATAATTGATTTATTTTAGACATGAACTGTTTTATAACATATAGTGTTTTTGGGAAACTTGTTTTTGTTATAAATTTGTATTGCGTTAATTACTTTTCGGATTGAATTGAAATGTAAGGGAGCGATGTAGAGGAGGACCTAAGCTTTTAGAAAACTTATCCCTAAGTCACTCTGTGCTAACATGAGATAAGCTACAGAGTGGCAAAGTTGACAATCTCGAGTATGTAAAATTAAAAAAAAAAAATCACAATTTTATTTAATATTTAATAAATTTAAACAATTTAATTTAATAAATTAAATCAATTGTTATGAATATTATCTTGTTCAACAACCAACATTTGCCAAAACAATTGTGCGTTACGTATACGCCTACAAGAAAGCCCAATAAAATATTATAAAATAATGAATTTAGTAGGAGTTGTCCGATTTGAGGTCATTATATGGATTTATTTATAATGACTAAGATATCAGTGTTATATATCATTAAATTCGTAAATAAGTATATTTTCATATACTTTTAATATTTTATAAATTTTTGAAAAATAAATGAAATTTTGACTAAAAAAGTTATTATTATTATTATTATTATTTCATTTTGTATATTATTTATATTTGAAAAATTGCCAAAAATTGAATTGTAAAACTTCTTAAAAGATTTTTAGAAAAATGATAGATTAATTTATGTTTTATATAATTTAAAAGAAACAAAAGTAAAAATGTTATAATAAAATGCTTTTCTGTGCCAATAAAAAAGTCGTTGAAAAAATTTTTAGCTTTTTCATTAAATTTGTTCTCCTTTATTTGTCTTTAACCAATCGGAAATCAATTTAGTGTCAAATTAATCTATATAAATTTGTTGATTAATAACTATCAATAAATTTTAAAGATCTCGTGTCAAAAATTTTTTATTAATCAATAAATATGATAGATTTTCTTAAAATTACCAATTTTTAATCAATGCTGAATGTAGGGTGCAGACTTAAATCAATTAAAAATTTTGTTAATAAGCATTTTTGAAGCCTTGTCTTTAGCAATGTGTAAAGAAAAAGGAACACTATACTATATTAAAAAAAAATAATAATATCAAATCTTCATATTTTTCATGCTTAAATGAATGGAGATAATCGAAAAATTCAAAAAATATATAAAAAAATCTAAATAAAATTATCTTCAAAGCTTTTTTTAAACGTTCGCCAATTAAGGAGATATAAAGTTAATTTTCTTGATAAAATTAAAGTTAAGAAAAAAATATTCTTTTGAAAAAATTCGACAGTGCCAAAGATTAAACTATCAGTCATAAAGTAAAATTTATTGCAAATGAAACAAGATATATTTCATTAAAATCAATGGTTAAATATTGATTTTATTCACAAATTTATCAAAATACAATTTTAGTTTTAATTTTTAATAATTATTTTAAATATTAAATTTTAATGAAATGTGTTCTATTTTATTTGTAATAAATTTATCTTTATAATTAAAGCATAAAAAATTTGAAATATGTTCCAAATTATTGAATATATAGAAAAATATCCCCTGTTATTTCAGGACTATTTGATGAAAAATGAAAGTCGAATTGAAAATTCAAAGTTCAAGTTTAAATATATTTTTAACTGTAACTATGTTTTCTTTAGCTTATCAAGTGCTTTATAGAAGTTTTTGAAATCGGACTTAATTTGGAGAAGTTGTGATTTTTTGAATATTTTATATACCCGATATAGTTAACTTTGACATCCTGTAGCTTCTTTCCTGTTATCACAAGGTGACTATAATATGAGTTTTCTAAAAGCTTATGTCCTCTTTTATAACTCATTCAAACGTTTCAATATGATCCGAGACGTAGTTTAGGAGATACAAATCCGTTGCAAAAAAAAAAAAATGTGTTATGTCCCATTGTGCACCATCTAAAATGATAGGGGGCATATGGGATTTGCCATTTCGTATATAAAATGTGAAAACATTGAAGGAATTCATAAAGTATATTTATTTAGATATTCTAGAACGATTAAACGATGTCTGTTTGTTGAAAGTTGGTTAGAGCTCAGGGCCGAAATAATAGGGGGAAGAAATTTGACTTAAATATTTGTCTTACATAAGGTTTGTTTGGATAGAGTAGTAAGCTTGAGTTTGTAACGCCCTAAAATATTGTACGGAAAACCACCCTAATTTATACCAATCGACTTAAATATAATTTTCTGAATCTGTCCGTCCATCAATACGTCCATATAAATAAAACTTGAAATCAAACTACACACAGAAAAAAGTTACCAATTAACAAATATATATGAAAATAATTCATTTAAGTAAATGATGAATAGTTTGAACTTTATTATGAGTTAATCAATCTTTAAATTTTAGTTATGCTCAAGTTCATAATTGTAATAATTTTTATTGAACACTGAAAAAGATTTATTAGACACTAGCAGGATGGAATGCATTTTCTGATCCGCTACGATCTTCGTCAAAAAGGCATTCCATCCTGCTAGTGTCTAATAAATCTTTTTCTGTGTTCAATAAAAATTATTACAATTATGAACTTGAGCATAACTAAAATTTAAACATTGATTAATAATTCATTTAATTAAAAACTTACTCAAATTTGCACCTCTCACCAAAATGTTTATATCAATTACTAAAAACTATAAAAAATACAAAACAAAAAAATTTCCAATTAATAAATTAATTAAATCAATCAAGTAGATGATTGAATGAATTAAAAATGGAAAGCAAAAAAATCCTACCAAAATTTATTTTTTATTTTATTTTTTCTTGAACATATTTATTAAATTTTGATGCAAAATTAAACAACTGAGTTAATTATAAAAAAGACGGAAATAATTTTTTCTGTGCAGGTAGAAATTTTGAAAATGCAAGTTACCTTCAAAAAACAATATTTATATTAACATAACAATGTTTTATATAAGCGTACATCTGTGTACCATATTTCGAAAAGATCAGACTCCCTTATAAATTCCTCATTCGAAAATCAATTTAGTGTGCATGAAGTCTTAAAAATATTACTATAATGTTAATATTTGTTAATTCTATGTTTTATATTAATATTAATCATGGTGTATAATTATGTAAAGAACGATTTGTAATTAATAATGAGTTCCAAATAAGACCCATTTCCGAAAATTATTCTAAAGAGTATAATAAACGTAATACTTATATGTACACTACACAGGCGCAGATCCAACTCAAGCTTTTGGGGGAGGAAAATAGAATGATTTTCTCAACTATTTCCTCAAAATTTTTGTTTAAGTAATATTTTTCATTAAGTACTTTTATTTTGGGGAGGGAAATTTCCTTTTTTCCATCCCCGCGGATCCGCACCTGATACTAAAGTGCCCCGAGACTAGTGTTTTTCGATATTTCGATATAGAAACACTATTCAAACGGTGCTTAAAAATTAGTTGAATTGGGGAAAAATATAAAAAAATTAAATTGCTCTTCAGTTGTCTACCAGCGATTTTAAAATCGTGGGTCCCATATATATTGGTAAAAAAAAATTTGGTTTTTTAATCGAAATGGGTATCAAAAAATTGGTAGTTTTATGCTTGTTTTTTTTTTAAATCTAGAATTTTGAATATTGTCAACAGTTCTTATTACAATGTATTTTTTTTTTAAATTTTAGTCTTTAG
The DNA here is from genome assembly GCA_001735545.1 of Phormia regina. Classification (NCBI taxonomy): domain Eukaryota; kingdom Metazoa; phylum Arthropoda; class Insecta; order Diptera; family Calliphoridae; genus Phormia; species Phormia regina. The sequence goes on from MINK01004352.1 coordinate 12,368, forward strand.
CCTTATCTATTTTTTTTAATATATATTTTTTTAGCATGATGTACTAAAATGACGGTTTGTGGAACATAATATTTGCCAAAATTTAAAATACTAATATAATTGGCCTAGAATTACGAATGTTCTGATACCCATTTCGAGACTAAACTAAATACTATTTTTAGAACGCAATGTTTTAGACCCGTGAAATTCAATCGCTGGTAAGGAACTGAAGATCAATTTAATTTTTTTTAATATTTTCCCATATTACGCGTCGTTTGAGTGAGTTCCTACAAAATGTTTGTCTACGGGACACTCTAATGTATACAATGAAATATACATTAAACTTAATACAAGTATTGGTCTACAATTGACTACAGGCCCCATTTAAGACCCTCTCCGATTTTTGATGCACATATACAATTTTGAATTATATTATATGTATACAATAAACTGTGAATAGCCTTTATATTTATTTAAAATATTTATTAGCAGTTACTTGTAAAAAAACATCATATACAATGACTGATATAACAGGTATTAATGCTATATGACAGCCCTTTTATTTACATATGAAAGGGAAGTTATTTAATAGGTTTTTATTTTAATATTTTTTTCTTCGTTTTGTAACAAATATGACACTCCCATATGTTTCAATCATAAATTTAGTTTAATTAACTTTATAATAACAAAATGTTTTTTTTTATTCTCATAACAAATAGAGTAAAAAATTAAAATAGAGTAAAAAAAAAAACAAAATGTATGGTAAATATTTTAATTACTTTAATGTTTTGCTTTTTAAAATAAAAATTAAAAAGCAAATAAAAACTATAGAGTGTTGTCTATTAGTGAATATTAATTTTTATAATAAATAAAACCTGCCTATGTTTTACACAGAGTTACAAAATTAAACAAAATGTCTACGGTAAGGGGTTTATCGGTTAATTTAAATTTACTGTCTCTAATCCACTTTATTTTGAAGTGGATTAGAGTCCATATTTGAGGGATAAATTGCAATTTAAAAAATTAAGGAGGTTACATTATATATTGAAGTGTATCTCGAAAACTATTTGTCTGATTTTATTCAAAAAAATATTAAAAAATTTTAAATAAAATTGCCTTCAAATCTCTCGTATACTACTTTTTAATTAGATCAATAGTTATGGAAATATTAAGCTCAATTTCTTAAAAAAAAAAAATTAAAAAATTAAAGTTTAAAAAAAATTATATTATTACTATTACAGGAATATCTCGACTGCTTATCGAATTTGATTAAAGAGAAATTTAAAAAACAGCATTTAAAATTATTTTCAAGTCTTCCTAACAACATTTTATAATACATTAAATAATTAAGGAGATATTAAGCCTATTTTCTGAAAAATAGAAAATAAAGTTCAAGAAAAAAAAAAAAAAAACAAATGATTATTATTATTAATTTTGTCACGTATATCTCGAAAACTGCTTATCGAATTTGATTAAAGAGAAATTTAAAAAACAGCATTTAAAATTATTTTCAAATCTTCTTTACATCAGTTAATAATACATTAAGTAATTAAGGAGATATTAAGCCTATTTTCTAAAAAAAAATTAATTTTATATAAAATTGCAAACAAAAAAATTTTTCAAAAAATCATAAAAATTCGAAAGTGTCAAAACTCGAACTTTTTATTTATCAGTCATAAAGATAAATTTGTTGTTAACAAAACAAGATATATTTTATCAAAATCAATACATAAGTTTTGGTTTTATTCAGAAATAAGTCAAAATGCTTTTTTATGCTTTCTATATAACTTGTTAATGAGTATTTTCACTAATTTGTGAATAAATTCCAAATTTCCACAAAGATTTTAATGAAATATATCTTACTTTATTTGCAACAAACTTAACTCTATGATTGAAGAATAAAAATTTGAATTTTTTAAACTTTAAAATTTTTATGATATTTTGTAAAATTTTTTGTTTACAATTTTTTTTATAAAATTTAATTTTTTTCAGAAAATGGGCTTAATATCTCCCTAATTGATGAATGCATTATAAAATGATGTAAGAAAGACTTAAAGACAATTTTAATTATTATTTTTGAAATTTTTTTCTAATCAAATTTGACAAGCAGTTTTCAAGATATATTTTAATATATAGTGCAACCCACTTTATTTCACATATCGCGATTTATCGCTAGAACTACAGTCAATTCATGAAAAGTGACAGTAGGTGAAAGATTTAGTACTTATTAATATCATGTATCCAAATTGACAAAAATACCCACTGTATTTTCTAGAATTATTCATTTAATTTTAAATTTAATGTAATAATTATATTTATTAAATTTAAAATTATTATTATACAGTATTCACATCATCCCACATTTATATACATAAATGTAAAAATTCAAAACTTTAAGTGTTTTTTATTAAGTTTTATTATTTTCAATAATACGCACCTATATTTTTTTCTTAAGAAAATCTTTTATTTTTTTAAGGATTCAATTTTTTTCTTTTGTTTTATTTCATTATTTGTAAGCAATATTAAGACATTTTTCACCCTGAGGAAATTTTCAACATTTTCATTATTATTTTTTTTTTTTGGTTTTTTTTTT
>MINK01004352.1:14980-27447 GCA_001735545.1 Phormia regina
ATGTTTAAAAGAACAAACAGTTTATAAAGAAATTAAATTGTATACATTAAATATAAAACTGAAAACGTATAAAATACAAATCTAGGAAATTATTTGAACAAACACTCAGACATAATATAGAGTAAATGTGAACAAAAATAAATAAAAATAAAGAAAATATAACATTACAATACAACAATAAAAATAAATGTGAACAAAAACAATCAATAATAATTACGACATTTAACATTTAATATACATGTCCTTGAATTGTATAACACTCATACATATACTTACATATGTATGTACATATGTATGTATACAACTCAAACACCAAAGAGACAATCAAAAGCGAAAAAGTAACAACAAGTATTAAAAAAAAAAATTAATATACATATACACGCAAATAAATACATGTATATATACAAATACTTATGTATGTGTAAGTAGTAGAATTAAACATAAAACTTTTATATTCACTACTTATACACTTACAAACAACATACGCTTACATTAAAAGAAATGACTGGACTGTATATAAAAATATATATAAAAAAAAATCTTTTTTATTTTCACACATGCTGGTATGTGTGTGAGTGAGTGTAAGTACAAATATGTATACATACCACACATATATAAATATGTCAACAAAAATACCAAAAAACGCTACTGAACGAGGGCTGTCCAAAGAAATTTTGTAATTAAATGAGAAAAAAAAACTTTATAAATGAAAGTTCCGATTAAATTTTAAAATTTAAATGGCGTCGAAAACACTTTATTGTCTTAAATTTTACCAAAAAATTTATTATTTAAAATATCGTAACGAAATTTTTGGTGATTTTAGATTTTATCATATTAAATGAGAAAGTGTAAACTTGTAAGTAGAATGCGTAATTCTCAAAAAAAAAAAAAAAAAAAAAAAAAAAAAAAAAAAAAAAAATAGAAAAAGCCCGACCAAATGATACTCTCCACCATTGCCTATTGATACCAAAATTCGGACAGGGGCCATTTATAGACCCATACTTTTATTAAGTGAAAAATCAAAAATACAGTATTTTTGGTCGATACTAAGATTCACATGTATTTATGGACTTTTTGGTAATTCCCGTTAAATTTCATTAAAATATTTCTATTTGTAAAGTAATTTTAAGTGCTAAAACCAATTCCGGGAGGACATTTGTATGGGGGTTAAGTGATAAAATAGGCCGATCGTAACCAATTTCCGTAACCAATTGGCTTTGTTATTGTATTAAAGTAATTATTTCTGCCAAATTTCATCAAGATATCTTCAAAATTGCAACCTTTAATTTGTTCCAAAGGACGTCAGACGGACATCGTTAAATGGACTCAGAAAGTGTTTTTCAGTCAAACGGCATCTTTAAGGTGGACGTTCGATAATTTTTTCTGTGCGTTACGATCATCAGCACAAAAATGCCGAAAATCCCTAAAATGCTATTATTCAAAATGTCTCCTATAAAGTCCAAATTTTACTGATATCATTGAAATTATGATTGCAAATTATTAAAAACATATTGTAGATTCGTAAGCGGGATTTTAGATTTTGAAAATTTTGAAATGAAATTAATTTTTTACCAAGAATTCACGAATTCATTGTTTCAATGAAAATTTAAAGAACTAATTAATACAATTATGCAAAGTACATTGAAACTATTCATTAAATTTATTTGCTAATAAAATAAGTAAATCAGTTGCTTGTTTTAATGTATTAATACATTTATTAAATTAAATAAATAAATAAATTAAAGACAATTGTTGAAACAATGAACATTTTCATTGTACATACTATGTACGTTCTTGGTTAAGTGTAGACTTAAGTTAAAATTTACATGTAAAATTACATTTTGGAGAAAAAAAGCGTAAAGATATTTTCGATCAATAAGACACAAAAAAATTGATTCTTTCCAATTTTCAAATTCAAGATCATTAATATTTAATATAAGGACTCGTTAAATATATCGATTCGAAATGTTCTTTATTCAATAATTTTGTTCTTTAAGTTAAAAAATAGACTAATAAAGTTACTTGTTTTTTTTTTTGTATTTTTCCCGTTAGGAAAAGTTAAATGATACGATTTATAAATTTAATGTATTTGTTCATAGCGTAACACTTCTTTTTAATTATATTAATGTATTAATACATTTTGTCAACAAATTCAATGTACGAATATAAAAAGTTAATATATGCGGAAAAGTACACTTTTTAATATGCTTCCTCAACAATATTATTTTCATAGCAATGATATTCTATATCATTTTTGTTAAATATATTTTATTTTAAAGACAATTTTGTTGCTTTTATGTACTGTACTCTTATTCTCAATTTACAATTATATTGTTGGCGCAACATGTTAGGCTATATGTTTAAATTAGAACCACATTATTGTTGTTAAAATTCTATGTGCAAAAAATTATTTTCCATACCTGAATATATATTTATTTTTGCAATTTTTAATTGCTGATTTTTATTCTGTTTAGGCGATTTTTTGCCTAGAGTTAGGTTTTCTCTACGTGTTAAAAATTTATTAGAAAATATACTGAATTTATATTCAATTAAAGTTAAATAAGAATTTAAATAAATTATTTTAATTAAAATTAAACTAAAAATAAATAATTTACATAACTGTTTACAATTGTGAAAATATTTAAAATATTAATTGATATATGTAAAGAAAACTATACAATAGATTATCTTCTGTGTGCTAAAAAAGGGTATCATTTTAAATGAATATTCAAAAAATTTCTTAAGTTTCACCATTCACCAGTGTTGATTTGTTTTCCTTTTATACCAAAATGATTTATTTAACATAACTAAATTATACTTAATTTTAATAAAAACTATGATACGATGAACTAATTTGCTTTTATTTATTTTTAGGTATAATAATTGTTTCCAGATACTGTAAGTATTTTTATTGCCATTTACACATGTTATTGCTGGTATATATCAATCAAGTACATATACAACAACAGTATGGTTGTAGGTCAACAGAATTTTTATTGGGATTTAATCATATCATGGTGGGGTAGAATCGTACATTAATTTTTGTCAATGTAGATTTTTTTATATTAATAATTTATTTCTTATTACTCTACAACAGATTTTTCATCTATCAAATTTTTAACATATAGTTAGACGTGATTAACTGTGGGTATTATCTGTAATAACTTTAATACAATTTTTGGAAAAGTTTACAACATGAACAATGTTGTAAACTTGATAAGTAAAGTACAACAATTTGCAACACAATTTTTAATAAATTTCTTTAAAGAGTGAAAAAATTATCACTTGTGAGCAATACTCCTCCTGGGGTACATTTGTCAAACTGCTGGTGGGTCGATTTAACTTATCTTACAGGAACATTGTAATTAGATAATAAGCCCTTACTATCTGTAGATCTTCTACTGTATATAAAAACTCCCAAGTGCTAATTTAATTCAAATAAAAACCATTAATTGATTTTTCCTTGTATAGGTTTTGGGTCACCACTTTTTACAAAATATTTACTTTAATTTAAAAAATCAGAAAAATTCTAAACTCGATAATCTTCATTTGCTGATATACATTTTCGTTGTATATAAAAAAAATTGAAATCAATATCATTAACAGAACCGAAACTATGTCACTTTAAAGTTTACTAAGTCACGGAAAATGTTCAAATTCGTTACAGTTTAGATTTTATCGCGGTTCAAAGTTCACTTTGTTCAGAATTTTTTCACAAATACATGAAATTTAAATCAATATATCTCCGGACCTATATATAAGATTTAAACAATCTTTAGCTCAAATTAATGCTTAATAAATCCAGTTCCAAAATATTTTTTTGAAAACTCTATTTTTTTAAGAAAAGGATAATTAAATCAATATTTATCCTTGTATCAAGGATATTTAAAAAATGAAAGACATGTTTTTTTAAATATCCTTGATAAAAGGACGAATATTGATTTAATTATCCTTTTCATTTGAAGAATAGAGCTTTCAGAAAAATATTTAGACCACATATCCATTAAAGATACTTTCATCGAGGATGTCGTCGAAATTTTTTGTAAAAAAAAAAAAAAAAATCATGTAGGGGATAAGTTTAATTAAAAGTCCCATATATTGTTATCTTATTCCGTTTTCAGTGACTGTAATAATAAAATATATTAAATTGTCGTACATATATGAACCATATATGACCATGATGACATTCTGCAAGATATGCTGGGACGGGATACAAATTAATTACCAAAAAGTGCATTTGGCCCTACTGTTACGTTATGCCATATTTCCAGTGTTAATTTTTGGAAATAAATCTGTTACTTCTGATCTAAAAAAATACCTGTTGTAGTTTAAATACATTGTCCTACAAAGCATAGTGGGACAGAATCGAATCCAACATCTGTAGCTTTTGATCGGCTAAAATTAGAAATAGGCAGACAGCAGACACCTCAAAAGCAGAGCTAAGGAAGCTCAAAGTAAGGTACCTATAATGTAAAACACTTTTTAATCGCTTGCCACCTACTACTCTTATAACAAATTTCATATAAATTTAATCAGCCGATCAAGAGTTACAGATTTATTTCAACAAATTTTCGATTCTGTTCCACTGTGTATTATAGGAAAATATAATTAGGAAAACTAAGACCTTCTTTTTACTGTCCTCGTATATATATTTTAAAGAATAAATGACAAAAAATGTTACTGCACTAACCAGCATGTACGAATACGTATTTGTTAAAAAAAGGAACTGTTGAATTTCTGTATTAAAAAAAGAAAAATGTATTTTTTCTTTTCTTTTTATTGTTGTTGTTGTTCTATTTATTTCCAAGGGTGATTGTAAGAAAATTTTGCTGAAAATACATTTTTTTGGTTATTTTCTTACTTTATAGCACTTAGTTTGATATAAAAATATTGTATATAAATTTCGTGATTATTTTTAAAGTAAAGAGAATGTGTTTTTAGCTTTTTTGTTTTTTTGGAAAATGTATAACATGTAGCATGCAACCATGTGGTCAGGATATAAAAATATAAATAAAGGTTTTGTGGTAAATAATAATGAATTTCTAGGAAAAAGATTTAAAAAATTTACAAACATTAAATAGTTTATGTTAAAAATATGAAAGTTATGTGAGATATTTGTGTTTTGAGTTTTAAAAAATGTACATTTATTTTTAATAAAGCCAGAAATTTGTGTTAAAAGAAGAAACGAAGAGCCTATCCTTGAGGTGTACTCTTCACCGCTATCAAGTTCCCCACAGTGGTCCCAAAATGGAATTTTTTGGAAATAATTCTGTAATTTTTGAACTCCTAGATGTATTTGAATGAGATTTCATATGGGCAATCCTGAAGTGTATGTCAACAATTTTATCCTTTACATTTTTTTGCGACCCGATAAACAGGCCACATATCCATTAAAGACAATTTCATTGAGGATGTCGTCGAAATTTATTGTCAAAAAAAATGCTTGTAGGAGGATAAGTTCTAAACGCGTCTGGTGGGCGAGGAGTGGACCTCCAAAGTTGATCACCTAGGGTATGAAAATTTTAAGGTTTTGTTTTTTAAATCGCAAAAATTTTGTTTATGATTCTATAGAAAAAAGACCTTGCACACAGATAGTCCTTACAATTCTCTACAAAAGTACGCTTACATGTGTGGGTTATTTATTTCACTTTTAGAGATATTTTGACCAAAATAAAGTTTTGACCCATTTTTTGATATTCTTTTTTAATTTTTATTTTTAACTTGGCGGGCGCAATTTGTGTACTAAAATTTTTCTAAAATATTCTATGGATTCTGTACAAAATTCCAAAGAATTTCTGTGCAAGGGTATGATAATATAAAAAATTAAAAAAAAAAAAAAAAAATGATTTTTTGTGATTTTTTTTAAAAAATGTGCTAATAGTCCATAATTTTCCGTTGGACTATGAATTATTTTCATGTTACTAAAAAATTCTTAATATAAATGCTTGTGAAATAAATCCGAGAGCAGTTGGAACAACAGTCTCCCCGCTAGCCCTATCAAGATTTCGTTAATTTTTATTTTTGTGTTTTTAGTTTTTTGAGGAGCACACAAATTTTAAAGCTGATATTAAAATAAAAATACCGTAGAAAATTACCTTCATATTTTTGATAAACACACTAAAATTGTTGAATAAACCACATCTCTTATAACAACAGGGGGAGCATTTTACTGAAAAAAAAATCAATTTTTGAAGCAAGTTTTCCCCGAAATTTTGGGTATTTCGGAGTAAAAAAATGGGAATCTATTTATACTTTTCATTTAAAAACCATTTGTGTTATATAATGCTAAAATTTCAGAATGATAGCTTAATTAATGTAGATTTTATAGAAATTCAAATGTTATTATTATTATTTTTTGTTTTTTCGAAAAATAACACTAAATACAAACATTTTTGGTTTTTTGATAAATTTAAGGAAAAAAATTATTTTAAATGCTTTAATATTTATATATTATTATTTCTCAAGTAATAACCTTTCCAACGATACGAAATACTTGCACAAATACTTTACACAATCGTTTAAAAACTAACTAAAACTTGACCCCCTTCTGCGAAATATGCACAGTTGCCTTAATTTCTATGGTACACAGCTGTTTCAACATGTTTTTTAAATAATTTTCTGTAACTTTTGAATGGATAAATATATATCAATAAAATTTCACATAGTTCTTACTGAGCTATTTCCATTCTTTTTGGAGAAGAACAGGTCGTCCCTGGGGGTCAGAACAGGGGGGACGACCTCCACATTTGGGAATTTCGGATATTATATACAAAATATGTTGAACAGTTTAGGAGGCTTTATTTCTGTCCACAGACCAGATAGATTCTTGTGCTCGTAGAAAACAATAGGAAAACATCTCGGTAACAATTGTGTAAAATTTCATTGAAATATACCTAACGGTTTAATATTTTAGGACAAAAATTACACCCGTAATATTAAAAAAAATTTTCAAAAATGGGTCAAAATCTTAATTTGGTCCAAATATCTCCTAAAGTAAAAGAGCTAATCTACACATGTAATCATATTTTTTGTAGAGAATTATAAGGACTAACTGTGTGCAACATTTTTTTCAATCAAATCATAAATGAAATTTTGGCGATTTAAAAAAAATCAAAAAAATCATACCCGAGGCGACTAAATTTGGAGGTCCATCCCTCGTCTCCCACACGAGCTACGAATCTGACCACCTCCAAAACAATTGCACCACACCTTATGATTGCCTATGTGAAATTTTATTCAAATACATTTAGCAGTTCCAAAGTTACAGAATTAATTTCAAAAGATACCGCTTTTTGACCACTGTGTTCCGATTGTAATTACATTGATAATTAAAATGATCCTCTATTTGATATAGTTCCATTGATCTCTCTTTTGGGTTTTATTGGGTTATTGGTATTTCCTTTAATATTATTATAAAGAAAAACAAAATCCTGATTTACAAAATTCACATTTCAATAAGCATTTACTCCAAAAATGTCTTTAGTTTGTTATAATTAAAATAATCAAAAAGGAAATAACATCCTTTTGAGAAATTTTAATCCATTGACAATTTTTTGTATATAAAAAGTTTCATATTGTTAAGTTTATAAATACAAAAAGTCACTATTTAGAACTATCGAAAATAACAAAATTAAATTATTTTTCCATTTGTATTTCATCTCAAAAGAATTTTGTTTTGAAATACTTATTCAATTTTTGCCAACAATTTTCTTTTTGTTGAAAAACTTGCAATCATGAAAATACAATTCGTCTTATTTATATTTGTTTCTGATTTAAAATATAAATCACAAACTCTACTTGAAATATTTCTTTTGCTGTTACAAAAGAAAGAATAACGAAAATAATAAAAAAATAAAGAAATAATGCAAACAAACAGATGCATGCAAGTTGTGGCAAATAAATATTATTTCAAATAGTTTTTATTTTTGTAGAGTGCAGCACTTTAATATACAATAGCAACAAAACACAACTTAGTGACACGCACTTTGGTTTATATAGATGGGCATAGGAAATATAATAAAAGGGCGTATAGATTTTTGGAAAATATAAACAGAAAATTATTGGGGTTTAAAAGGAATACACCGTATACAGTGGGACATATAAAAGGCTCTAAAAATCTATATTTTGTTTAAAAAATTTCAAAATTTTAAAGCAAAAAATTCATAGTTTATTTTTATCAGACAAAACTGCTTCTACTTTTCAAAAACTTATAAGATATTACAATAATATAAAAATACACTTATCTAAATAAAGTGTATACAGATCGTTTTAAAAACGTTATATCCTGACCTCAAAATAGACGTTTAAAGGCACTGTTTTACAAATCAATTTAAATACAACTAAATAAAATAAATGTTTTAATTTACCATCGATGATGCCTAGTATCCTGGAATATCCCACAAAAAAGAAACTGAATAATATAAAAAATATATATTTTATACCCTTCACCACTTTACTAATAATAAAATATGCTCCCTAAAGTATGCTTTTATAATTTTACATTTATACTTATTAATTATACTTATTTTTACTTTTCACACCACCATAAGTAGTTAGGTTATTATGTGTTTGTGCAAATATTGTAACGCAGAGAAAAATTTTCCTACTCCCCATCTTAAAGTATACATTTCGATACAAAATCATTTTCTAAATCGGTTTAACCATGTCCGTCCGTCCTTCTGGTTGGCTAACTGTCCATGAAAAGCTTTTGAGCAAAATACAGGTCGTAATTTTAAAACATATGACTGTTTTTGCACAAGGACGAAGCCTGCAGTTTTAAAACTCAAAATTATCTTAAACATCGAAATATTTTAATGAAATTTCACTCGAATAATTTTTTGTGTAAGCATAAATCTATGTACCAAATTTCGGAAAGATTAGTCCATAATTTATAAAAGTTCCCATATAAACCCTTTTTTCGAAAATCATTTTAATCTGAATAAATGTTAATACCAATTTAATATTCGACGTAAATATTATTTATAAAGGTATTAATGACAGTGCAAAATTTTAAGAAGATAGGTCCATAATTGTCCATAGCTCTCATATAAGACCCAATTTCGGAAATCACCAAAAACTGCAGGAATACATGCGAATCTTGTTATCGATGTAGTATTCTGTTTTTAGTATTTTTTATTTTTAACTTAATACAAGTATAGGTCCATAAATGGCTCCTTCCCGAATGTTGGTGCGCAGAGACAATGGTGTAGGGTATCATAGGGTCGGGTTTGATTAACTATACCTTTTTCTCTCTTCATTATTGATTTTCACCTATTAAAACAACAAAAATATGTACAACTGCTATTAAATAAAGTTTTATAGACCGATTTATTTGATTTAAAAATTCGAAATTTTAGAAAAATATTTATTATCAAAAAGTTTAAGAACAAAATCGCATTATATATGTGGGAAATGAGGGGAAAAGTAGGAGGAGATCACCTAGATTGACAGGTTAGGTATTGAATTTAGTAAGTTGAGTTTAGGACGAGAGGGACATGACGGAATAGGGACAGTGGTATAAAAGACCGACGTTACGGACAAATGGTATCCAGTGTCTTAGATTTATTGAAGGGAACATTAGTCTGCTAATGAGATTATTTTGTTATTTTGATAATGTTAAGTTTTGAAATGTGTAAATATTGTAAATAGTAANNGTATGAATAAATATTATAATGAATTTGAAGAGTGTTGTGTTTTTCATTAAGAAGGAGAAGTGGCAGAATTAACAACAAAGTAGCTAAAGTGTTCAACAAAACACATTTAAATTCTACATATATAAGAGCGTCGAAAAGTATAAAAATGCATTTTGCCTGATATCTCGTAAACTAATAGACATACTTTTACTAAATAAAATCTAAAATTCTCGTGTAAAAATTAAGTCGCTATTTTGTATAGGAGCCCTGAAAAAAACGACAACAAATTAGATTTTTGGGAGTATCTTCGGTTTTATGGCGATATCTAAGTTATTTATCCGCCGATTTTGCGTTTTTCTAAAGAGTATTCCCTACAATTTAATGCATAAAACGTGAAGATTCGATTATTGGAGATTTCTAAAAACTGATTTCAACAGACAGGCACTCCTATCCAGGATACAGAGTATATATCGTCAATTCAAGAGAGAGCCCACCAAAAATATTTTATTTGTCTTCCAATTTTGATAATATTTTGCATACACATATCCTATGGAGCTATTCAAATATCTATATTTTTATTTTTTTTTTAATTGAGAAAAATTCACGAATTTATTCGCCATCTTTTTTCAAAAAGTCACCAAAATCAGAAAAGTGTGCAACTTTGAACTTCAATATCTCTTGAAGTTTTGAACAGATTTTAATTGCGTTTACAAGAAAAACATGTCCTCTATAAATAAATATAAAAATATTCAATAATTTGCTTATTTTTTATTAAGGATATTGCTTTTTAATATATTAAACAAAAATTAAAATCGAAACGGTAGAAAATGCATTCTAAAATATTATTTACATTATGAAAGCATTTTGGTATAATAATATTATTTCTAAATTGTTACACTTATAGTGGACATACTCTTCTTATATATGCAATTTAAATCATTAAAATCCTTTAAAAACTTTTGGAGATACTCAAATTTAAAGTTACATACTTTTGGGATTTTTTTGATTTTTGAAAAACAAAATTCATGAATAAATTAATAAAAATAGAGATATTTAACTCACTCTATAGGGTAGAAAATGGAAAATATAATAAAAGTTCTAATTTACAAATATTCTGACTTATTAAAGGATTTAATCAAAAAATTAATTTTTGTTAATTCTTTTCCTAAAATCATTTAAAACCATATCATAAATTGTATATTTTACATGTTCACACACAGCAATTTTTCTTGCCGCAATTCTGACTTTGTATACGAGAAAGGTAAAGATAATGTAAAAGTTTAATATTCTCTTCTCGTCTCTCTCTTATAAATTCAGAATTGCGACAAGAAAAATTGCTGTCTGTGAACCCGGGCTAAGTAAAATAAAACTTTAATTTTTTTAACTAAAATGTATAGGACTTATGGTTTTAAAATTAATTATTATATTCTCCAAAAGACCTTTATGTTATTTCTCTATTAAAATTTTATTTGTAACCGAGTATTACTTTAGCATATAAAACTTTTAATTGCAAAATAAAGCAGCTTATTATTACTTTCTCAATGTAATTTCTTATAATGCCATAGCATTGCCTTATAATTGTTTACTGGTTTTTATATATTTGGTGATATTATTTGTTGTTGTTTTTTTGTTTTTTCTACAAACAAACCAATAGATTATAAAGAATACTCAATACTCAATGAATAGTTTTGTAGTTTTATACTTATAAAAGAAGCAGCAACTTAAACAATCTTTTGCAAAACTTAAGAAATACATGCAACTCAATTGTATTGAATTCAATTCAATTGATTTGTTTCTTTTTCATTTCATTCACTAATTTATTCCATCATTTATTCATTCATTTCATTCGTTTCTTTATTGATTCATACATAAAATTCAAGGTATTCGTTTGTTTGTTTGTTTGTTCGTACGCTTATTTTATTTGAATGTATTTGTAGGCTGGTTTACTTAGCTGAGTGTATATGAGTTGAATTCCTTTTAAGTATTTGTTTGTATGTGTTTATAACGTAATATGGATTTGTATTAAAAGCTATTTGTATATATGTATAAATGTGTGTGTGCCTGTGTATGTGTAAAAATATGCGGTAGCACGACATGAACAAGCATTGATTGTTTTCAAAATTGTTTTCTTTGCCAACACAATGTACGAATATAATAATATAATACGAAACGTTTTTATACCACAGGCGTTTGTTAACGAAACCACAAATAACTAAATTGAAACAGCAACAACAACTACAATAACAATAACACCTATAACTACAGCAACAACAACAACAATAATAATAACAACAGCAGCAACAACTTAAATAAATAAAAAAACCACGTTTTCATGACAAAGCAACGGAAGTCAACGAAAATACAGAAAAAAAAACAATAAAAGTTAGATTTTTTTTTTTGGAAAACTACTATAAGCACGAGAGCTCTAACTAACATACGTATAAATGCCACTATAAATGATGAATGAATGCCTCAATGAATCAATAAATAAATTTGAAAATATTGTGGGATTATTTATTTTTTTTTGCTTTTTTCCACATTTCTAAACAAAATCAATGAACAAACATTTTCTTTATTGCAAAAAAAGAAAAAAGTTGGTCTAAAGTAAAAGTGAAAAACTTTATGCATTAAAAATTTATTGAAAATTAAGTGCAAACAAAAAGGAAGTATTAACAAATATACATATGTATATTAGGGTGGTCCCAACTCAAATGAAAATTTACTTCATTGTTTATCAAAATTTTGGTTCTGACATTATAGTTTCGTGAGATGGATTCAAATGAAAATAAGTCTTTTATTAAGTTTTTTTTTTTTTTTTTTTTTTTTTTTTTTTTT
>MINK01004360.1:0-11423 GCA_001735545.1 Phormia regina
ATATAAAAAACACAAATTCTAGTTTAACTAAACCCAGTCCTCTATTAATATTTTCTCCTTTTTTTTAACCATTGCTTAAGTATTAATTTAAAAGGATTAAAAAATATTATAAGAGAAAACAAAATAAATTATAATGTGTTTAAAAATATTATATTATTTTTGTTAGCTATTCTCTTAAGAATTTTTATATTTTATTTAACTAAAATTTTAAAAGCAAAACACACACTTACAATTAAAAACAAAACTACTTAAAAATAAATTTAGAATTTAATATTATTTGTCTAATTTTATCTAACAAACTGTGCCTGGTTATAACACCATACACACAAAAATCTAATTAAACTATAAAAGACAAACTAGCTAAAGAGAGAGAGAGAGAAAAACAAAAAAATAAATATATCCCTATAAAAGGATTTAAGCAGCAATTCTCTTCTAACAAAGTGTGCGTGTTTGAGCTTAATTGTGTGTATTTGTGTAAGCAAATCAAACTACAATTATTCTGCAAATGTACGTGCATTAAATGTTGTCGTACAAAGAAATCGAATATAAATTAAAATCGTTTTATTTTTTTTCCCCTTTTTTGGTTTTAGTATTTATTTGTCTTGTCTATGGGATCAAAGAAAATCAAACAATTTATTTGATATTTTTTTTTTAGCTTCAAATTTGCTTTTAGGTTTATGTCATATTTTAAATCTTTTAATTTTCCAACGTTGTGCGGTCATTTAAATTGGTAATTTGTTTCACCATTTGTTAAAGCGTGATTTAAATTTAAATTTTTGCTAGAAATGTTTGATGATATACAGTGGTTGCAAAAAGATTTTTTTTGGAAATAATTGTGTAACTTAAAAGTTATTGAAGATATCTAAATAAAATTTCCACTGCTTAAAACAAAAGTGTCTTAGATTTAATTTGGAAAATTATAAGTCTCCAGCTAAACACGGGGTTAGTGGATTAATTGTCAAAGTTGGTCACTTTGGCTATGTTTTTTTTTTTTTTTTTTGTAAATCTCTACAAACAAACACGCTTACATATGTTGCTTTCTCTGTTTTGGTTTAAAAGAAATATTGTCTTTATACTTCTCTATGTATTAGTTAAACACTCAGAAAAATATTTACTGAGCCATACTTTTTATAATGGTTGGGTGATAATTTCATTGAAAAAATTATATTTTTTTTTTTTTAAATTTTACAGTTTGGAATTTCGAAAAATAATTGATTTTGAAACAACTTTATTAAAGGAGTGCGATCGAAAAAATCTTAACGCACGTTTTGATTTATAACTTTTTTTTCAAAGAAATATTTAAAATTTTTCTTTGACCTAGTTATTTTTGCAAAATATGTTAATTATTATTTTTAATGACAACCATACAGATTTTTTTATAAATTATTAAACGAGTTCAAAAAATCCAAACTGGTTCTTCAAGTAATTTGCGAAAGAATCAGGAGAATTTGACTATTGATAGGAAACATACGGTACGGGATGAAAAAAGGTCCACATGACATTTTGAGGGCCATAATAATTGAAAGCATACTGAAAAGAATTTCAAACATATCTAGATGAAAAGCATCCCTGTAAGCTCAGTACTAAGCCCACTTGGTGTAAAAAGTTAATGCTAATGCGTAGTTGAAGCATATAAAGTCCAAAATGTTCCAGACTAGAATGTTGCAAATAAAAAATAGTGCACGGAATTAAAATCAAATTTCATATAAAAATTTTCATGTTGTAAAATGTAGGACGAAACGTATGTACTGACAGATTTTTTCCAGTTTCTATTTCGGTAAAGCACGAGGATATGGAAAGATAAGTTTAAGACCGAAAAGCTGTCGAAATTTCCTCAAGAATTCCTGATTTGGCAGGTTTTATGCAGTTGGTACAAAAGAAGCAAGTTATTTGGCTCTATAAGTAGTATAAGAAAAATACACATAAATAATGTTTTCAAAAGATAATTGTTCCACATATTTTTGGTCCGCTAAATAAAGCTAAATTTCAAGGATCTATCTATTAATTCCATTTGGTCCCAAATTAGGACAATTTTCAAAAATTATTTAAATATACCAACGACTACAACTTCTTATATATTTTACAATGAAATAAATACATTCACGCAGAGAAAGACCATGGTTACGGCATTGTCACACAACAATATTATGGTCGATTTTCAAAGATATTATTACTACAACGACAATATGATAAAATTATATATAATTTTTTTTAATAACTTTAATTGCTACCTTTTAATTTGAATTTTATAATTTTCATTTATCATTTTACATTCAGTAAAAATTTTAATAAAATCGACGAAAAATATTTTATGTTTTTGCATATTTTTATAAAAATTTATCAAATTTTAATCGTATTTTATTTTTTAATTAAATTCTATAACCTTTAAATATTATTAATCATTTAACTTGTTAAAAATCATATTTTTGTTCTTCAAACGATCAGACAACCTTTTGTTATATATGATGTGATTTTAACAATATAACACCTTGATTAACTACCATTAAATGGTCTAGAAAACCATATGACAACATTATTAATCATATTAACTAATGAGGAAATAATACTCTGTTATAATAACATTATTTTGAAAAGGGTAGTAAATAATTATAAATATGTTATTAAATTTTTTCTTTCAAATAATCTGATACTACTGAATTATAACATGATGAAATCCGATCATAAATTTTTATAATTGCATCATGACATAATAAATATTTTGAAAATATTAAAATGTAAAATTCGCTTCGTAATATGAAAAATGTATATCACATTAAGATTATAATATTCATACTTATTACCATTTTGATCATATACTGTAATCATAATATTCTACTCCTTTCCTAACGGCTTGATTATTTTTGTTGCCAACAATAACTTAAAAAAGTTTTTCTGTTAGTAGTAAAACAATAACGTGCAGTAAGTAATTCTAAATATGTTATTATATTTTTTATTGCAAATAATCTTATGCTACCGAATCACAATATGATAAAATCCAATCATAATTTTCTAAAATTGGATCATAACATTATAAAATATTTTTAATATATTAAAATGCTGAATTCGAATCATAATATGAANNTAATCATAATATTTTATTCTTTTCCTAACAGCTTGTTTATTTTTTTATCCATTAATAACTAAAATAAGTTCCGCTGTTAGTAGTAAAACAATAACGTGTAATAAGTAATTAAATAAATTATTAAATTTTTTATGGAAAATAAGGTGATGCTACCGAACCATAATATGGCAAAATCTGCTCATAATTTTGTAAAAATTATTAAACATTTTTAATATATTAAAATGCAGAATTGGAATCATAATATATAATATTTGTATTATTTTAACATTATAATGTTTATAATCATTTCAGATCATTTACTTTAATTGCAAAATTATTCTCTTTTTCTAACTAAAGCATTACTATCTCTTGATATATCATCCATAAGGTTTGTGGTAGGTATAATTAAAGGGCAATGTATTATAGGGCCCATATCGGAACATATGGGTTACAAAGGAAATGGTTTCTGTACAACACTTAGTATGCGAATGTCTAATAGTGAAAGGTCGTAGACTGAGACACTTCGGTACGTAACTCTTCCACGATCTAGATTGTCTCAATGATATGCCACTTTCAAACATAATTAGGTTCGTTAGGAGTACGAGTTGGTTTTAAGATAGTTCAACTAAAAGTAAATTTGTTTGTTTATGGAAAGGGAGAGTAGCTTTCTTCCCATATAGGGCATCAAAATGGGTCTAATAACCTCCGAGTGCACTCGCAATAATTTAAACATAACCTTATCTAACCTAACAATAACTAAAAAAAAGTTTCATTGTTAGTAATAAAAAAATAAGTAACAAATCGCGACATTAATAAACTTTCCCAAGATGAACAAGAAAAAAAAATTATTGCATGATCTAAAGTTTTTCCAACTAAACTAAAGTTTTACAAAAAAAAAAATACAGTTTGACGCTCTAATCTCCTTATGCTCTCATATGTAATCTTTTTCAAAATCACATATAAAATACAAGTTCTGCAGAAATTTCAACATAAAGTTGTTTTCGAAATAAATTATTGCACAATCGACAATGGATTAGGTAGGATGGTTAACCAATGGGAGTGACAAAAACATACAATTATTTTATACTTATAAAATACTATTCAGTTGACATACTTTACTTAACACCCAAGTGTATTTTCTAATACAAGCGATTTCACAAGGAGAAGAGGAAAAGAGAGTAAAATAAAGAAAAACTACATAAATCTACACAAATTGATGATAGAAAAACTTAAAGTTTTAGACAAAATTCTATATGCATTTTATATAACAACAATAAAAGTTTTTATGTGGGGTCATGGTGACAAGATTTTCGTTTCTACAATTTCTTAAAGAAGTTTTTGTGGTTAAAAGAATATAAGAAATATTTAAATCTTTTATTACATTTGTTAGCAAAAGCGTGATTTTAACAGTTTGTGTTACTTTTTTTTTGGAAGAAAATGTTAAATGAAGAGAGTATTTGAGACCTATTTAGATAAAAGTTTATAGGGAAAAAATCTTTATTTATTTTTTTCATTAAGCAAAATTTTCTTAAGAATTATATTTTTATGTACCTAAGTATATAACTTTTGGCAGACTTTTTCCTTCAGTTTGCTATTTTCTTCTTTTTTTTTTTTTTTTTTTTTTTTTTTTTTGGTGTAACAAATTTCCTTAGAATTGAAAACAAAAGTTTATTTTTGTTCTCTGTTTCGTGTATAAAACTCATCTTTAACAGAAACACATGCAAACCATTAAAATTCAAGAAAAAGAAATTCAGGAAGCATCATCTAAATGAAGCTGAAATTTAGCTAATTTTATGTTACGCTCGATAAAATTTCTGCCTTAACTTTTTTTCTTTTTTGTTTTTGTTTCTGTTTTGTTTTTGACTTTTAATAGAAACGTGCAAAGATTTTGTTCTTTTTCTGCTTTCTAATTAATGTAAAATTTAATAATTATAATTAATGCTTTTTCGTATTTTTTAGATGAACATATGAATTTTATGGCTGAATTCATGTTCATTTTAAATTATGATTTTAATTTGTTTGCTAAAGTTATTTTTTACTTTATTTTCTAGAAAATTTATGTTAATATAAATATCGAAAAACAAGATTGTTTAATAAAATTTATGTTTAATTTTTTTATATAAATATTGAGGGTTTGCTGCAGCTTGTTTTTTGGCTAAAAGCTTAGTAAGCATAAGCTGAATTTTAATTTCTTATTAAATATTATATTTAAATAGGTTTGTTTAAGTATATGTATGGTTTATTGTCTGTTCTTGTTCTTGTTCCTTTCCCTTTCTATTCTTTTTTTATATATATTTCCCTTGTTTTGCTTTTAAAATGACATTGATGAACGTTTTGCTTGTTTAGGGTTTATTGCAAATATAATAATAATTCTGATCGAAAATCAATATAAAAAAAATAAAGAACAAAGAACAAACTTGAATTGACTTAAAGGCACTAAGTAAAATAAAATTTATATAACTACACATATTTATAAATATATACACAAAATAAATGTATATATATATAAACATTTTCAAAGAGTGTATGTATATTATGGTGCACAGTGGGTCTTAATACAAAATAAATGGTAATAAGTCTGGATGTCTTAAAACCACTGCATCGCTTTAGATGAAATTCGAAACATAGAAAGATGAGGAGTTGGGCTTTCAGAATATTGTTGGCTGGAGTGTGTAACTGGAGCACGCTCGCAGCTACAATGGGCCAAATTTGCTCACCTCGAAGTTGAAAAACATATCGCAACTTATTAATATAACTTTTGTAAATGTGAACTGATTTCATACGCGATTTTTGAGAGTTAAAGTGATTTTTGAAAGTGGGCATGTAAGCCTTGCCTTATTGTGATCCGATCTTTCTAAGACTTTGCACTACTATTCATCCTTATATAAAACTTAATAAACCGATGATTCTTTTGTAGGAACACCCCTCAAACGATGCATAAAAATTAGCTGAATATGCACAGAAAAAATATTTTACATTTTTTGTTAATAAAATTATTAGTTTTCTTTGCATTGGAATTTAATTATATCATTTATTAATATAATTAACTTTTTAATTGGTTTAAAATTATTTCTTAATATATTGGCAGTTTTAAGAAAAATATAAAGAAATTTTAAAGATTTATCCATAAAAATATAGAAATAAAATGAATTTAAAGTCTTTTAGCGAACAAAAATGTCATTGGAAAAATTTTGAAATATTTTTTCCATAACCAGCACAAAATTGTCAATTTTTTGATACCCATTTCGAATGAAAAAACCGAAACTTTTTTTGACCAAAATATATTGGACCCATGATTTTAAAATCGTTGGTAAGTAACTGAAGATAAATTTTTCATTTTTTTAAATATTTTTCCCATATTCAGCCAATTTTTACGCATCCTTAGAGGGATGTTCTTCCATTGAAATCTCGAAAAACGCTGTATATACTTACATGAAACCAACAGAAGATATGAAGTTGATTTCAAAAATGCACAATGTCCCAAAAGTATAAATGTTTTCTATTGTTAGCAATACCGCAACTAAGCTTCAGACATACATTAATACAGGCGCGGATTCAGCTCAAGCTTTTGGGGGGAGGAAAATATAAGGATTTTCATAACTATTTCCTTAAATTGTATGATTTAGTTTAGATTTTTTATTAAACGTTTTTATTTTGGAGAGGAAAATTTCTACCATTCCCGTGGATCAGCACCGGCTTTATTAAGAACATGTGTTTGAAGCAGTTAGTAGGAAACTAAACTGTGCTTTGAATGAATTGTGATTGTGTTGTTTAAAACCGGCACAGTTTACAATTAAGCAAAAATCTCAAATGCTACTGAGTATGAATGACACTGCAGCAAACTGAAAATAAAATTTTCTAACGATATATATCGTATCTAAGCTTGGGACTTATATTCATATTCATTAATAAGAAAAGATTTTCGAAACTTTAAATTAATTAAGTGAATTGCGTTCGTATTGCTAAAAACCGGCCCAATGAACGATTAAGCAAAAACCTCAAATACTATTGAGAATGAATGACACAACAGCAACTTGAGAATAAAATTTTCAAACGATATTAACTATATCGTATCTGAACTTGGGTTTCATTTTCATATTCATTAATAATAAAAGATGTTTGATGCAGTTAGTAGGAAACATAAGAAATGATACTTTAAAATTGTGTTCGTATTGCTAAAAATCGGCACAATTAAAAATTAAGCAAAACTCTCAAATGCTATTGATCATGACACTGCATCAAGCAGGGAATAAAATTGTTTTGCTTAGTCTGTTGAAAAATAGTTGAAAAATAAAAAGAACTTTTAGAGAACTTTATTCCTCTTCCAGTTTATTTCTAAAGTTCCTAGGGCTTGAAGCTGAAGGGCTATATGTTTTAAACTCAAAATTTATATCAGCGCTATGGTAAATTATGAACCGATTCTGTCTCATATAAAACTTATTTGTGTCTTGATTCTAATATTCGTATTTTGTACAAACATTTATACCTGTTCAGAACACCTTTTTGCCTAAATTCATTGAAATATTTATATTTTTTGATATATTTAGGGTTTAAACGTTATTTCGTGGTGACATTTGTATGGGGGCTAGGTGAAATAATGGATCGATTACAACCAATTTCAATTTCATGCTTGTGATGTATAAAAACTCACTTGCTAAATTTGAATGAATTACCTTTTAAATTGCGATCAGCATTTTGTGCACATAGTTTATCTGGACAGCTAACGAGACAGACAGGCATAGTTAGCACGATTTAAAAAAGTGACTCTGAGTCTATTGATATACTTTAAGGCACAAACGAATATTATCGAAACCACCTACTTTGGTGTGATGTATAAAAATGCCAAATCACATTGAATTATATTTAAACTTTCGATCTGAATTTTGTGCACAAGGTTTACGTGGACAGCCAGCCAGCCAGACGGACGATGGACGAACATAGTTAGATAAATTTAAAAAGTGATTTATAGTCGACTATAAAGTATAAAAATGTATATATTGCGAAGTGAAATTTCTTTTAGGTAAACTTATCGGGGTAACATATATACCCAACCACATATAGGTATAAAAATGTATATATCCCGAAATGAAATTTCTTTTCGGTAAACTTCTCGGGGTAACATATATACATTCAGAGGGAATTAAAAATGTATCTTTTATACTCATAAAAAAATGCTTCGTAAGATTATATATCGTTGTCTTGCTTACTTTCTTAAATAGGTTCGAGTAAAAGGACTTCTGAACAAATTATTCCAGGGAAATCCCAGTTGAAAATGAAGGATAAGAAAATTTTGGGTAATAACTGAGATGAAGCAGCTTAAGTGATTTCCAATAAATTATTAATTAAATCTTATAAAATATATTGAATAATTTTTTTTTTTATAAAACGAAGTGGTATATAACCCTTCCCCATTTTTCATCCCATTGTGCTTTAATCTAAGTATATAAATACATAGTAATATTAATACTAAAGGCAATGTGCATGTGTATTGTATTGGCAGTTGTCACAATACGGTTTATGGTCAGGTCAACCTTTTATATTTCATTCATTCACTTTTTTTGTATCTTCTTGTCTTTGACATAAGTTTGTGTGCAATGTCTACAAATTTAATGTACAATGTGCATGTCTTCCATTTTTGTTGTTATTTTGTTGTTTTTTACTTTTTAGTCATTATTGACTTATGTCCAAACAACGATATGTCTTATACTATATATAAAGTTTTTATATTTTCTTTCTTTTTAAATATTAACGAAAATGTATTAATGAATGTAAGTAGGATGTTTTTTTTTATTATTTAATTTCTTTGCTGCATGTCAAATTTGTTATTTTATTTATTTTTATTTTTTTGTCCCAACTATTTCCAATTGTACTCTTTAGATGTTTTATATTATTTTGTTTAAATATATATGTAAGTATTTTTTAAGTTTGTTTCTTAACGCTCAGTTATTTAAAATTAAAATGAACACAGCAAAAAAAACTAAATGATAGAGATACAAAGATTCTTAAAGAAGGAACGATTTAAAAGATACATATAACTATCTAATAATCAGTTATAAAATCTTATATAAAATGGTTATATATAAAAATACAAATATGTTCTATTATATAGAATTTTATTTATGTATATACATCTGCAGAAACGTATGTAAGTATGTATTATATCTATTTTCTTGTTGCTGTTTTACAATCATCAAAAAGAATCAAATAATGAGTGTGAACATACAAAATAGCAAAAAACAGCAGATAAATAATACATCAAGAAATTTTCCCAAAGATAAAAAATAAACAAAAATTATGACAAAACAAAGGGCCGGCAACGAGCCAAGATTTCATTCACACATACATATGTATCTGTAAAAGTTTTTGCTGTTTGTTTGGTATGTAATAAAAAATAATAAACATTAGATTAGTTTTCCAGTATAATTTGTCAAAATTTTGTTGTCAGCTGTTTTTTTTTCTTTTTGTTTGACTTTAACTTGCAGTGTTTTTTTTTCTTTCCTTTGGTTTTTTTGTGAGCTTTAAGTTCAAGTTTAAATGTTAAGTTTGTCTAAGGCTTCAATGAATATTATTCATCTACATTTTCAATGGGTTTGTTCATTGCATTAAGGTATAAGTTCGTTCAAAACAATTTAGTACTTCTTTAACTTAACATTTCTTTCAAAGAAATTATTTTTATGTTTCGATGAATATGTTCATTGTAGGTAAATATGAATAGATTTACATATTGAATTTGTGTAATATATTCGTTAAAATAAGGAACCTTTTAATTTTTAATGTATTTGTTCATTACTTCAAGTCAAAAGTTCGTTAAAATCAAGTAAATTCTTCTTTAGCTCAACTTAAAGTTCATAGAAATTATTTACATATTCCAATGTATGTTTTCATGTGTTTAAATTAAGGTAATAGATTCTCTTTCATCGTATTTATTAATTGCATCAATGTATAAGTTCATTAAAAACAAGTTATTACTTCCTTAACTTAAAACATCTTTCAAAGAAATTATTTATATATTTCAATGAATATATTCATTGTAAGAAAATATTAATACATTTATAAAAAGAGTTTATATGTTAAATTTTATGACCGTTTAAGCGTTAATATATGAGATAATACATTGTTTCAATGTTTCTATTTGTTATGTTCAAATTATGGTAATATATTCATTGAAATAAAGAACTTTTTTAATTGTCAATGTATTTGTTAATTACTTCAAGTTAAACGATCATTGAAATTAAGTTAATTCTTCTTTAACTCAACTTACAGTTCATTGAAATTATTAATATATTCCAATATACATGAACATGAATATATTCATGTATCCAAATTAATGTAATATATTATTTTTTAATGTATTTATTCATTGCTTCAAGTTAAACGATCATTGAAATCAAGTTAATGCTTATTTAACTCAACTTATAGTTCATTGAAATTATTTACATATGTTATTGTAAGAAAATGGAGATTTATATGTCTTAAATTTTATGGCTGCATAAATGCTAATATATTATATGCAAATTAGAGTAACAGATTCAATGAAACAATGAACTTTTTCATTGAATTTATATATCTTTTTGATTCAATATACTATATAGGGATGTG
Source organism: Phormia regina (assembly GCA_001735545.1). NCBI lineage: Eukaryota > Metazoa > Arthropoda > Insecta > Diptera > Calliphoridae > Phormia > Phormia regina. The sequence continues at coordinate 10,661 of MINK01004360.1, forward strand.
CTGGTTGTTTAGAAATTATTTATTTTATTTGTAAAGTTATCAACAAAAGCATTTCAGCAAGTGTATTCCGTTATAGTCCTTACAAGTGATCTAATTGCTTTATTTTTCGATAGGAGCAGGGGAAGTGGTAGCCATTATAAAAGTAAAATATTAATTAATTATTAAGTTAAAAGCTCTTAAAGCAAAAGCGTTAAAATTTTACAGGAATACACTTCTTATCAACTTCTATAATGAAAATGAGAATGGAATGGATAGGACAAGGGGAAATGGTTCCTCCCATACAAACGAATGCAGCTGAAGTCTTTACACTTTGTAGGAATAACCTTCTTATCATCCTTTATAAATTTGGTAAGATGAAATTGGTAGGAATAGCATCAAGGGAAATGGTATCCTCATATATATCAACTGTTATTAATAGTGTATTAAAAAGCTTTTATGGCAAGAGCTTTAAAATTTTGTAGAAACCACCATATTAAATAAAAGAAATAAAAGTAGGATGGATATGATCAAAAGAAGGGATGGTCCTTATACAAATCAAATACATCTTTATTTTACGATTTAATGTCAGTTATACAAATAGTTCTAGAAAAAGTGTTAAAAATTGAAAGAGAGTAGAAGCTTCAAAATAAAATAAAATAAAAATCGGATAATTCTTAGCACTAATTATTGGCAAACTTATGGAATCATAAATGATGCTTTAACATCATGGAAAAAAAAGTTTTTGTGTCCTTCCGGTAAAGTTCGAACTAATGGTTTTTACCAG
>MINK01004365.1:187-11071 GCA_001735545.1 Phormia regina
TACTATTTGTCCTATTTAAGTGATTTTTTTAATTGATATAGTACTTACCGGAGTTCTACTACCATCGGGAGCTGCTATATAAGTTGAACCATAAAAGGGTCCAAATGTTTTGTGGGCCTTTTGACCATCACCCGAAGTGTATTCATTTGGGAACTCCTCATAGCCAACACGATTAATGGGAACAGTAAAATAACTATTTGCTATAGCAGCATTTCTAGCTTCAATCGACCATAAAGGCTCACTTAAGGCACCCACTGTAGCCGAAGGATTAAATACAATCTCAGCACCATTTAGGCCAAACATTAACCAATTTTGTGGATGATGACGACCATAACAGATGTTAATAGCAATTTTACCAAATTCGGTTTCAAATACTGGATGACCGGTATTACCCTCCATATAATAGGTGGACTCATTGAAATCGCCCACACGAGGAATGTGATTCTTACGATGTTTACCCAAATAGCGACCTTTGTTCGATATCACTACAGCTGTATTCCAAATAGTATCACAGTGTTCAACATCTCTTTCCAAAATTGGAGAAATTATTACCATATTATAGGCCTTGGCTAATTCTTGTAACATTTTGGTGGTTGGTCCCGAAATGGCTTCTTCGGCAAATTCACACCAGGGGAATTTTTCACGAGTACAAAAAGCAAATGGCATAGCTGGAGATAAAAAATAGTAATTATTTTATTTAAATTCTTTAAAAATCTTAATTAAGTCCTACTTACTCCAGGCTTCTTGCATGCATAAAACATTTACCCCAGCTGCTGCAGCTGCTTGAATAATTTTGGTAATTTTTTTCCATATGGCTTCCCGTTGTTTATCAATTGGTTCTGTTGTAGCCAATACAATGGAATTTTGTATGGCTCCCACTTTAACCAAACGAGGTTTTCTCGTTTGTTCTTGTTTTGCTGGGAAACGATACGCTTTCAATTCAAAACCATTTTCAGCGGCTATGTTTTTAGCTTCTTGAGGTAATTCCAAAACATTACTGAAAGAAATTTTATAAAAGAAATGTTATTCTTTCATTCTCATGGTATAAATCATTTATTATTTTGGCCCTATTGAAATGTCTTTAATATTTTTAATTTCCCTCCGTTTTGGCAATAATGATTGAAAATAAAATTTTAAGATTATTTAATAATATGATAAACGTATTTTAAAGTGCATAATATTGAAAATACATAAGAGGCGAAATTAACTTACTCTTAAAAATAAATATTCTCTTAATATTGTTTTAGATCAATGCTCTCTGATTAGAAAATTAGTGAGCAAAAACAGGGTTGGAAAATGAAAATATTTATCGTCAAACAAAAAATAAAATATATTAAAAATATATAAAAATAATAATAAAAAGTTCTAAAAGTATGACGAAGAACAACTCATCCCGGTTAGCTTTGATACCACTTTTTATGTGATAACTAATATTTACTTTATAAGGGACCTATTAACAATTTTATATTAAAATTATTTATAACATTTTGAAAAGCCTTCATTATATCACCAACTTCGATATCCGAAAGTTATTTTTTTTTATGTTGAGGGCTACTTTCCAATATAAACAATCCTTCCCGTTCCATTAAATTTGCTCAATGATTCCAAAACGCCTTTTTTTAATAATTATGTATTTTAAAGTGCGTAATATTGAAAATATATAAGAGAAAAAATTAACTAACTCTTAGAAATAAAATTTCTCTTAATATTGTTTTAGATCAACGCTCTCTGTCTAGAAAATATATGAGCAAAAGTTTATTTATTTTGATATGCTGACGGCTGCAGAGTTGGAAAATTAAAATATTTATAGTTAAACAAAAAATAAATTATAATAAAAAGAATATTATGCTTTATTTTACTTATAACTAACTCACCCCGATGTGCTTTGCTACCCCCTTTTTGTGATAACTAATATTTACTTTATATGGTACATATATATCAATAAATTTACATATACATATATCTCAATAAAATTTCACTTGGTCAGATCTGAGGTGTTTTCAAGATGATTTGGAGGAGCACAGGTTCCTAACGGGGTGGCCCTTCAAAATTGGTCATCTATGTAATTTTTTGAAAAATCGTCAAAAATTTCTTTATATTATGACAAAATGATTTTTTATATATAGATAGTAGAGTATCCAATCGATTAACCGCCATTCGGTTATCCGATTAATTTTGGTCGATTAACTGTTCGAATAATTAAAAACTGTCTATTTTCGAATAACGAATAAACCGAATAATTAGTGTCGAACAACCGATTAACCGTAATCTAGTTACAATTCAATAATTTTTTTATTTTAAATTCAAATTTATGTCAACATCTATTCTGAATTGTATAATAGACATTTCCAACAAAAATAAATATAATAGATTTTTACTTCCAAAGTATTATTTCACACTTAATTTCTTGTGCTATATTAAAGTACCAATAAAACACAATTTCCGTATTTGCATTATTTCTAGACTATGAGATTTTATTTAACAAAATGCGACATTGAAAGATTAAAATTTTATAAATTCTTGAACTNNTGAACTTGTGACAATATTATTTCCTTTGGATCCTGCAAGGATAATAAGGCTATGAACATGACAATATATTAATAACAAGAAAATAAGAAAACTTATATTAAAAATACTGATTTATTAATCTTGAATTCGAATAACATTTATGCCTAAAGTCCAATTTTTTGGAGCAAATGGGTGATAGATCTATTAAGATAGACCCTATATTATCTACTTTAAGTCTCTAAGTAACTACTCCAATACTTAGAGACTTAAAGTAGATAATAATTGTAGTAATAAATACTTGTATAAAACGTTTTAACAATAGTATTATTTATATGTCCAATATGTATTACTAAAACAATTCGGTTAATCGAATAATTTTACATTTCTCGGTTATTAACCGATAAACTAAAAACCTCGAATAATTATTTGTCAAATAAACCGAATAATCGGAAAGCCCGATTAATTGGATACTCTAATAGATAGTCCTTGTAAATCTCTACAAAAATACCCCAGGTTATTTCTTTTAGTTTAAGAGATATTTGAGTCGAAATAAATTTTTACCTCATTTCTAAACTCGTTTTTTTAGTTTTTTGGCGGCTTAATATTGCTCTTAATTTTTCTTTTAAATTATTTGTCTGGTTCCTTACAAAATTCTGAATTATTATTCAGAATATTGTTGCAAGAATCATATAAATATATGAATCTGTTAACAAGCTAAATCTGAAATTGGAACTTAAAAGAAATGTTTGGTTTTTTCCCAAATAGTTGACAACATTTATTTACTGATAAAATTTGATTTTTGTTCTGGTATTTATAATTTTTTTTGATGTTTTCAAAAGCAATCTCAATGTAAATGCGTGTAAAGTAAATCCGAAGAAGTTTCTGGCAAGGATCTGTCCACAAACCCTATACAAATTTTCTAATTTTTATTATTTTTTTCTGTTAGGTTCTCATATGTTCTCGGCTTAAAATTATGTTAATTATATAGATCTATATGTAAAGTATATACCCAAAAATTATTTTCTAACAAAAATCTTTTATAAGTAGAGGGTAGCCATTTTAATAAAAGAAAAATAATAATTTTTTGAACAGTTTTTTTTCCATATTGGGATTTTGGTATAAATTTTTAAAAATTATACTGAAATTTCAATAATGTTATCCGTTTAAGTTTTAATAAAGTTTAAATATTTACTTTATTAACAAAAAACTGCTAAATTTTACGATCTTCAAGAAATTCTGCATTAAACTACTTTTTTATAAATAATTAATCTCGTGATCAACTCGGAAATAACTCAGCTCTGACCATATGGAATTTTGTTAAGACATTTCTAACGATTTATGAGAAAAATATTCCCACAAAAATTTTAAAACATTTTCTTTCTTTAAAAGAAAATCCGATAATAGAAATTTATTTTTATGGGGCTATCACTCCCCACCGGCCTACGCACCACATATCAATTCATATCAACTATGTAAATTGATAATAAATTTATTTCTAATCTATATCGCAGTACTTTATTTCTAATAGTTCTGGAGATATGTGATAATATATATTTACTTTGTATAGAGGCTACCATTCTCCTCGAACCCTATCGAAATATATTGTAGCCTATTTTATTTCCCGGTACTACAGAATCATTTTTTTTTTTTCTAGAAGTATAGCAACCAGCTAATAAATCGTTAAACATAATATTTTTGAATATAAAATAAAATGAAATAAAATCCAAACTATTGTAAGCATTTTTCCATCCCTGTTCAGTTCCCTCATATGTATATAGTATATGTAAATTTGTCTATAAACAAAGACCAGTATCTTTAAATTAATAAACAATATAGAATACAAAATCATCACATTTGACATAAAAGCGGGTGGTAAATATTTTAGTTTAATTATTTCAAATCTTAAATTCCAGAATACTCGAATATTTAAAACGTATGTGGAGGTAAATATTTTTTTAAAAGTATTTAAGAGATTATTTAAAAGATTTGATTATTCTTGTTCAAAAGAAAAACAACTGATACTGAGATAAGTTTATGCGATGATTTTTTAGCACAAAAGTTAATTGTATGATTATGATTATTTATGAAAAATAATTAAAGTAATATTATTGCAAATTAACAGATAACAACTTAAAAATATTATTATATTTTTGTTTAATATTTATTTTTTCTTATTTGTTTGTTTATTTTTCTCAACTTACTCATCTGATCTTCCATATAGAATACGTTTAACTTCTTTAAGTTCATCAATGGGAATGTGTTTTTCTAAACTTTCTTCTAAACTTTTAAAATTTATTTCAGACATTTTATTATTTAATTAATTATTTTTTCAGGAATAAAAACACGTCTGTTTAGTACGACAACTAAACTACGAATAAACGTTCACAATGAAATGCTTCTATAAAATGACCTCTCATGATTGTGCGAAATAATTAGGCAGAGGTTCCCATACGACTGTGTATAATCCATTTATTTATATATCTTCATTAAGTCGAGGTTCACATATAGCAATTTTACGAATTTGACGAATTTCGAAGTTTGTGTGAGAAAAAAGAGATGAGAATACTAAACTTTTACATTCACTTTAAAGGCCCAACCAGTGAACAAAAATTCATCGTATCGCAATCAGCTGTTTCAACCCGTCTTATGCAAACGTGTGTATGTAGCCATTGACAAAAAATTCTAGTTAACGTATCGCAGAAATCTATTGAAATTAGATTTTTACGTAGCTACGTGACTTTTTGACNNTGACTTTTTGACAACCCTGTACTTTATTTTTCTTGCAAAATAACCAAAAAACAGGGTTGTTTACATAATGAATGTTCAAAAACATACGATACGTTTACTTTTGTTTAATAGTTGTCAAAAATGTTTCACGCTACATTTCTTCATTCTACGTTGCGTTGAAAAGTTGACTGGTTGGCCCTTAACTCTCTCGCCTACGAAATCAGAATTGAGGCAAAAAAATGATGTGCCTTAACCCAGATTAATGAGTTTAATGAAACAAAAAAATTTATTTTCTTTAATTATTCATCTATTTATTTATTTATTTATTTATTTATTTATTTATTTATTTATTTATTTATTTATTTATAATATGATTTCTTCAATAGTTTATATACATATAGTTTGGGAATCTCTGATTTTCAGCAAACAGAGTCTATTATTTACTATTGAGAACGCTCTCATATTTTTAATCAAAATGATATGAAAATGTGTAGAATATTTTTGATACTTTGATTTGATACAAATCTTATCGTTATTGTTGAGAATAAAACAAAATTATGTAAATTTTTTAGTGTTTAAATTATGAGGGGCTTTTCATGCAAACAATTTTAAATACTTTTATTTACTTTATTACACAGCACAAAATAGAGTTTTAATACAGAATAACTACATTTTCAATTTTTCATTTCCTGTTTGTTTTTGTAAGACTTTAAAGTTTTAAAGTTATTTTGCTACCGTCTAATTACTATTGTAGAGGAATATTTATATATCAAATGTAAGAGGAGACTGTTGGTATTTTTAAATAAAAGTTGTAAAACTATTCTTGGAAATTAGTAAGTTTTAATCTATAATGGACTACAGTGGGGATAATTGCAAAATAAATAGTAATAAGTCTGAATCTCTGAAACCACAAAACCGATTGCATGAAAGTTTTAACATCGATAGATGGCTGGAGTTTGTTACTGAAGCACGGCGCTACAGTGCGCAATTGTTGACTTACAACTTTTGCAAATAAGAACCAAATTTGAATTTTTCTAAATTTTTAAATTCTTCTTGCTATTATTAAATTTTTACCATATTTTGCTTAAAATAAAACAAACATATTAAAATTTAGTTTTACAAATATTTCAAAAATTTTAAGCTGAATATCTTCTGAACACTTACAAGTATCTCAGAAAAAATGTGTACTAAATTTTCTTTAAATAAATCATTATTTGAATTAAGCAAAATTTTATTAAATTACTTATATAATTTTAATATTTCGATTTATTGAATTTTAGAGGTAATAACTGTTATTTATATGGGTATGAGTGTATTTTACAGACAGGCGCGGATCTAGCTCATGTTTTTGGGGGAGGAAAATAGAATGATTTTCACAAATATTTCTTTTAAATTAATGATTTAGTACAAATATTGCATTAAGATTTTTCATTTTGGGGAGGGAATTTTCCCTTGGATCCGCGCCTGCTTACGGATAATATAAAAATAATATCTCATGAGTATATTGAACTATATCCTTTCGTCAAATTGCTACCTCTTAATATAAAAATATCGTAAATTTTTCAGTAGATGTTGTATATCTAAATTAATCCTCGAGCATGATCTACATGTAATTGTCTTGTGCTGAAAACTAACATATGCGTACACTTATTTTCATGGGTTTGAAAAACCATTCAATTAATTGCTTCGCTTAGAACACTAAGTATCCTAAAACGGTCATTATGACATACAACAATGTCATAGTATACATGGACACATAAGAGACAAATTCCATAAAGTTCACTGCACAGAATTAATTATCCTACTTATAAAAAAAAATTTATTTAGCGAAGTCGGTGTTCGAAATACTCTAGAGTTTAAAACGCTGGCTTTTTAATACAGACCAGTATCGTACCAGAAAGTGTCATAGTGTTTATGGATATTAAGTTAATTTCGAAAGCGAATAATGTCCAAGGATATATTATAACAAGGATATATTATATATGCTTCTTCCTGAAATTAAAATCTTTTGTAAACCAAGGCTAAAGGTAGGAAAATAGGATATAGGACATTTAAAATGTAATTAATTATACACAAACGTATAATCATTATAGAGCTTAACACTAGCACTTGTTCAGTTATAATTTTATCCAAAATTTTTATCTGTCTTAACATGTAGTTATTGGGGGTCTAAAGAGACACAAGACATTACGCTTCAAACTCTTTCTGAATTATAAATGATAAATAGAATTCTGTATGCACTATTTTCAATTTTAATAATGATTAGATTTCTTTTTAGGTGAATGGAATTTCGAAGAAGCTTCATACTGAGTTGAAACATTGTTCTCTTTAGGTTTAATAAACTTAGTAATAGAATTTGAAATTAAATTTTTTCTGTGTAAATACAAAAAAAATGTTCGCCCAAGTTAAAAAATATTAATAGAGAACTTGATAAATGTAAACCAATTTTTATATATATATTTTTCAAAGATATGAATATTTCAGTGAGATTAAATGAATGTGATAATTTTTTTGCAAAATCTTTAAAAACATATTGAAATTTGTAATTTAATTCACAGAAGTATCAAAATTAACAAAACAAAATTTAAAAACTCAAAATTAACCATTATTGACCTCTGCTGTATGTAAGGTGATCGTTCAAAAATTAATTAAATTTAAAATTAACACTTGCACGTTTGCTTGAGGTCCAGAGTTTCAAAACTATTAAACTTTGTTAACAAAACTAAAAACAAAAATTAAATATATAAAGTTACTTTTATGGCAAACAAATTTTCATTTTAAACTTTAATATTTGATCGGTTCATAGTTGTAAAAGTTATAAGCCCCGATAAGTTTTCTACCTTCAAGATGATCAACTTTGGCCGTCGGTTTTTAGTTACACACTCCAGCCAACAATATACTGAAAACCTAACTTCTAAGTTTCATCTAAATCGGTTCAGTGGTTTCAGAGATCTAAACTTATTACCATTTATTTAGAATTTGGCCTCACTGTGTAATGCCTTTTCAATTATAAAATTAATTGCATCGATAAAAACAATATTTAATATAACATTTGATTCGTCGTAATTTTTATCCTTTTTATAAAATATATTTAGATCAGGCGCGGATCCACGGAGGGGGAAAAAGAGAAATTTCCCTCGCAAAAATGAAAAATCTTAATGAAAAAATTGTGAAAATCATTCTATTTTCCTCCCCAAGCTTGAGCTGGATCCTCGCCTGATTTAGATCAAACATATTTAGATCAATTTGGTACTAAAAAACCTCCCACCTATACAAAAACGTACGCAAGATAATAGCATAATAGTTTTACTATTATTTCTTATGTATTATATAAAATAAATATAATTTTTTAATTACTACAAAGATCATAAAAAAAACTTTGTCATATTTTTTGACAATTTGTAAAAACTAAACAATATTTAATAAATTGAATCGATTACAACGAATATTATCTCGTTACCCAAGCACACGTGCCAATATAATTGTGTGTTACATCTACGCACAAAACATGTGTCACGCTTTAAGGCCATTACATTATCTTTTTAAAATCGACCTACATATATAGAAATGTTTGATATTTTACATTGAATTGGTAAATGAGTCTATTTTTATATTCTATTAATATTTTTTTATATTTTGAAAAGTAGACGAAGTACACGAAATATATGTATATCGTCAATTCCACGAGAAAACGCCGAAAAATATTTTTTTATGTCTTACGATTTTGCTAATATTTTGTATACACATACACTATAAATATCTTTATTTATTTTTTTGAATTTCGAAAAATTCGCCAATTTATTCACTAATTTCATTTTCCGAAAAGTAAAAAAATCCAAAATTTTTTTTAAAATTATGAAAAAATATATTGTAATTTAAAATAAAAAATATTCAAAATAGTAGATTTTCTTGTCCCAGAACAGTTGTTATTGTATTTTATAGTGAAGATATTGCTTTTTAATACGTTAACAGAAATTAAAATCAAAGGCGTAGAAATTGCATCCTAAATTTGCTTTTGCACTATAAATGAATTTTTTAATAATAATATTATTGTTGAATTACTATGTTTATAGTGGACATGTTCTTCTTATATATGCAATTAAAATTATTAAAATCCGTTTTAAACTTTACGAGATATTGAAGTTCAAAGTTGCACACTTTTACGATTTTTGACTTTTCGAATAATGAAAATGGCAAATCTTTTTTTTTTTCATTTCTCATAATTCCAAAAAAAAAAATATAGAATTTTAAATGGCTCCATTGGGTATGGATATGCCAAACATTAGCAAAATCGGAAGATACTACACAAAAATTTTTCATTTTTTATCAATCTTTCATGGAATGGACGATATATTTTTGAAAAATTGCACATAATTGTTTGTTGAAGCTATGTCCACGAATTTTCGAAGAATAAAAGAAATAAATGTAGAATTTCCTAAGGACTAATCTGATTTCAATGGAATTTGACGCAATAATTGTATAAGTGTAGGCGATTTCAATTTTTAAGGTTCAATCATAAAGACCTACTAGAAGCAGACTCACAGGGTCTTAAATTTGGACACCTGGGGTATGCAAATTTTTTAAAAACAATTTGTTACATCTGAATCAATTTTAAAGAGTTTTACTTAAAAGGATTCTCCTGGAAGAGATCAAAGATATTTTTTTTTTAATTTTTACCTTTTTCGTTAGAGAGGATTCAAATTTGACCCGATTTTCTGAATTAAAACAAAACAGATTTTTTTCACCATTAAAAAAAAATTAAGAGTAAATGAATTTAGAATTTACTAACGACTGAACTTTCAATGGACTCTCACACAATAATCGTAGAAGTGTAGATGAGCTTATGTTTTGAATCATAGACCTACTGCGGCAAACATTTTTAGTTTACGAGATAATGGGCTTGTAAGCTAAATATTTTTAAATTTTGACCTACAATTCATTATAGTGGTTTAAAATGTCACCCGATTTTGTGGAAATATTTTTATTTTATTGACAACAAATAAAACAAATTTTATAAAGAAAAAATTGTAAAAACCTTTACATAATGAAAAGTTATATGCATTTGAATTTTCTCCATTTTTGAACTATAGTCCTGAGGTTTTATTTATACCATACATCACCATAAACCTTATGAACATCGTACAGGTCGCAATTTCAAAGATATCTTAATGAAATTTGGCACAAGGACGAATCGGTCCTAGCCGACATACAAATGTTTTCCGGAATAGAGGTATAACGATCATAAATGCCTGAAATATAACAATATTTTATTGAAATTCGGCACAAATTAGTTTTGTATATGTGTCAATCTTTGTGCCCAATTTCATCTTTCACCACAACTCCCATAAATCTCATAAATTGTCAGTATTAAGTTAATATTCGACACAAATGAGTATTATATAAAAAGGAGGTTCGATCTAAAATTTATAATAGTTCCCATGTAAATCAACTTTCGGGAATCACCTAAAGCACCAAAATTCATATAAATATTAGTTTTAACGAAATGTTTTGTTTTAATATATTTTATTTAAAGTAAAATATTGATCCATCATTGGCCACTGGTATAACAGTTCAGTATTGCGGTATTGACAAAACAATAGAAACTTTTAAACTTCTGTAATAAAGAAGACTAAATCAAAAAGAATATTA
>MINK01004378.1:0-22501 GCA_001735545.1 Phormia regina
TGAGTTATAGCCGTAAAGCATTTGAAAAACGATTTAAAAAATTAGAATAGGAATATAAATTTCTTAAACAAATATCAATTTTAAAAAATATAACACGGAAATGGATATAAATTTCAAAACCTATCTCTCTTAGAAACTGTAGGACGAATAATACTACAACACATCAAATAAAAATGTTTATAAAACAACAACCAGCTACTTTTTCTTGCCTCTTTTTAAAGTCCAATTTAGCTTATTTTTTCTCAACTACAACACTGCTAGTGACATGAAAGAACTCTGAAGGTAGTCTATCCCACATACGTACAGTATGACAAACGAAAGAATTTTCCCTAGAATGTGTGGTGCGATCAATTGGGAATCGACAACAAATGGATGTGACGATGCTCTAGTGAATCAATAGAGTTGGATACCCTACTATTATCGTTAAGTACCTTCTCCTGTACACGACTAAGAAGCTGCAAAATAGTCTTTGGAGCATCGGTATAAATAGTAAGGAAGTCAGATGGAGTGAAGTACCCATCAAAAACTTTGGTTGCCAAGTAATGAGTTGAGAAGCTAATATAATGGCTTTACACTACTTACACATTAGCTTAATAACCCATTATTTTAACACGGTGATGACATTAGAGGCCATTACTCAGATGTCATTAGAGGAACTAATTACTTTTAAGTTGTTCAGTAACTCATTTACAGTAACTCATTGATTTTATAATATTACAGAAGCCATTAGTTAAAACAAAAGGAATTAGTTCGATTTTTTTTTAATTTTATTAAAAAGAAATCATACAATAAATAATGTTTGAAGTAAATAAATACATGATTTATGCTTCAATTAAAATATATACATACCATAACCATCCAACAGTTCCGCATATTCTCAGTCCATGCCACAGGTGAAAATCCTGACGATAGTTGCACTCTATTTCCCGGAACCGACTGCACCTCATGTAAACACAGTTATGGTTCCACTCTTGTTTGGAGTAGTTTCATCTCAGGATCTGCTCCACGCAAAAGTCCAAGGCTGAAAATATACAAGATTTCAATGCGGTTTTGGTGTTATCCGAATGTAATTAATGAAATTTTACACTAATTTTGACACTTACCATAATTAATGAAGAATAAGCAACAAATAATTGAAAATTATAAAAATATTTCATATTTAATTTGATTATGTACTTTTAAATGTCAAGACATTTTATTTTGAATATTTTGTCAAATAATTTTTTATTTTTTTAACAACAAACACTTTATTAAAGACAACAATTTATTCAGTTTTTAAACCTTGTTATTGAAAAGGAAGTACATCTGTAACTACATGCCATTACCAAGTTTTTGCTGGGTAATTTAATGAATCAAGTATGCAACTTTTACAGCGTTTCAAAATACACAGGCATTTGAAAGCTTCTTTCGACACTTGAAAACTATGCTCAGTCCAATGGACATCACATCATTTTCAATGCCAAGAGCATTGAGTGTATTTGATTTTTTATAGTAGCAATAAATATAGATAAGGCAACATGATTCGCTTTATAATTTCTTAATCATCTTTTAGTTTTACGAATGACAAATTACTGTCACCGTAAGGGCTCTTATTCGTCATTTATTTGATTAATTTTTGAATGCGTTTACATATTTTTAAATAAATTTTATCTATAGAACTATAAAAACTAACTATAGAACTATCTAACTTTTTGCAGAAAAGTTTTAATGAAAATTTACATTAAATTAATTAATTGTTGTAATAAAAATTTAGTATTCACATATGTATCTAGGTGAACCCTAATATTTTATAATATATAAAAGTAGTCACGTTGGCTGGCAACTGGTAATGTCTAACCAAACATCATTTCCGCTGCAATGAACTAACTGAATGTTATTTGCCACCTTTTGCATTTTGTTTAATATAATAATGAAGTAAATGATGAAGATGATGATGATCATCGTCATCATCAACGGCGTCATCTGTTACCTATCACGTATATATTTTTATCTTTTCTTTATGTTCTTTATTACTATATATAGAATATACTATATATAAAACATTATTATATATAAATATACTATAGGTTTTATATATAGCTTTTCTACTATTTTTACAATTTTACTGTTGTCTATTAGTGTTTGAAAATGTTGTATGTTTTCTATAATCAAATTTAAAATGAAGCAGATACTATAAGAGGTACAACCCAACCAACACTTGTGCTTGTTAAATTACACAACCGTAAAGTAAAGTAAAAAAAAAAATCTAACACGAGGAAAATATAAAGGTTTTCTGTTTCTTTCTTGTTTTTCATTCAATTTTTTTCTTTCAAAGATTTTTTTCTTATTTTGTTAAAGTGTCTGTTATAAGTAGTACTTGAAACAGTTAGTCAGTTAGCGTTGTTGAAAGCATCAGATGAGGCAGAAAGCTACCAAACAACAGTACAAAATAACTTGAGCTGGAGTAGAAGATTTTAAAAAGAAAAGTTCTTTTAAGTTTCCTTGGCATTTTGTACTCTATAGTGTTTGGTATTTTTATTTGCTAGTTATGGTGTAATTTAAAGTAAAAAAAAAAAAAATATTTTAAATTTATTTTATTTTAAATTGAAGACGATAACACTCTTAATCTTGCTACTTTATTTGTCATGTTTTTTTTTTTATACGAAGGACTAAAATTAAAACAATCAGATGAATACGGAGATTTTAATGTAAAACAATGTGACCAAAAATGACTTTTATTTTAATAAAAATAAATACCATCAAGTTTATAAAAATGCCGGGAGGGGTCTTATATAGGACCTGCGGTTAATTATATTATAATATTTATACATAAGGGTTAGATGGTTCGAAAATTATGCTTAATTGTGATTAAATAAGTTTGCAATTGTAAATCGCCTTGTTTGCTCTGTTTGGACTATAATTAGAACAATATAATGAAATACGTATTTTCTTTGCCGCTAAACCCTTCACAAGCATTCGTGGTATATTATCCACTTGGATTTCGTTGAAATCTAAGCATGGTGCCCGCCTTGTATTGGGTGTAATATTGATTGACTCAGTAAGTAACGTTAAACATTTAGGGCAAGTGGAACCTAATGTCGTAAACGCTGTTAGAAATTTGATTATATGGTGCTGTAATCTGACATCCGGTTCGAAGGGCTATAAACAAAACTGCATTTATGGTGAAAAAAATTAATTTCTAAAATCTAATATTTGCACACAATTTTTGTATAATAACAAAGTGTACGATATGTGCTATTTTTCAGACAACTTTGAGAATAAAAATTCTGTAATATTTTAAGTTATATTCCATGAAATTTGGGAATCATTGTATTTTAGGAGTATTTTCAAAAAAATAACAAAAATATTAGTACCAAGTTTAATTAAAAATTACTTGAAGAACAATTTATCGAAGTAACTGAACTTCATGGTTCCATTTTAAATTTATACTTTAAGGGACTCTTTACTTAAAAAAATAACTAAAAGATTATGAAAATAGTTTTTTAACTCTTTTTCAAAAATTAAGACAAAAAAAAAAAAAAAAACAACAGAAAAAGGTATCATCGGTTAAGCCCACTATGTTTACAAAAATTCGGAAAGGGGTCAATTATGGAATTATTAAGTATAAACAAAAAACACTAACATTGAATATTACGTCGATGCTAAGATTCACATGTATTTATGAACGTTTGGATGTTTGCCGAAATTGGGTCTTATATGGGATCTATGGTCCATACTTGTAAAAATGTTATTTGTGTCGATTATTTAGTTGATATTAATATTTCTATGGGATTTATGTACATTAAAGAGGATTTTCGAAAGAGGGGCTCATATGGGAGCTATGACTAATTATGAATTGATCTTCACCAAGATTGGCACTTGGATTAAAACTTTTATAAAACTTATTTGTGTTGAATTTCATTAAAATAATCCAATTTTTAAGGAATTTGAGACATTTGTATGGAATATGAGACATTTCCCACCATAGATGAAATAATGGACCGATCATCACCAAATTCAACATGCTTTGTCGCTGTATAAAAATGGTTATATGTACAAAAGTTCATCGAGCTTTACAGGGACAGCCAATCAGCCAACTAGACGGACAGACGGACATGGTTAAATCGACTCAGAAAGTGATTCTGAGTCGAACGGTATACATTAAGATGGGGGTAGGGTGATTTTTCCTCCGCGTTACTATATTTGTACATAGTATACATAATACCTCAACCACCTATGGTGGTGAGGTATGAGGGTTTACATGTGATTTCTGGTAATTAAAGACCCACTTTCATTGGCACACAAATTTGTGCTTGTGGATAATTTTTTTAATTGGATGAGTGATCGTTAAAGGTCAACTTCGGAAGGATATTATGTCTGCTATAATTATAGAACAATCATAACAATTTTAAATAGGCTTTGTCCTTGAACCTTAAGAAATCCGTGTAATAAATTTCATTAATATATTTTAAAAATTAAGAGCTTTATATTATGTAAAAAATTTGACATAAAGTCAGTTGTCCAGACAGACAGATAGACAGACCGACGGACATCGTTAAATCGATTGAGAATGTAATTTTGCATCGATTTGCACAAATAAAAATAAGACTTAGACCAGTTTTTATAACACTAGTACAAAAGCACAACCTTCTCTACCCATGATGGTGTAGGGTGTAACAAAAGAAAAACGTTTTTGTTTTATTAAAAAAAAAAATAAATCTGTAAAAATTTAACTTGGTAATTTAAAATGTCTTTACCATCAAGTACATAAATAATTCCACTTTATAACATTTAGTTGTACTAATTTTTCTATCATACACCCACACAAGTACAGACATTTTATCTTACAACCAAATTCAGAGAACAACAAAAATTCTTCTATGCAAAAGTTTCAATTTTACTTTGAACTTTAAGGTGGTAATTACTTTGTTATTTTGCAAAGTGCAACAAGAAAATGTTAAAAAGTGTTGAAGTGTTAAGGTTTTCACAAAAATTTAGTTTGACGTTCATTTACACATTACACCAAAAAAAAAAAAACATTAGTATGGTTTATNNAAAAAAAAAAAAAAAAAAAAACATTAGTATGGCTCATATTTAGAGGGAAGCAAATATATTAAGAAAACGAAAAATAAATTATTTTACCAAAGTCTTATATGTTATATAATTTTTTTTTCTTTTTTCTGAGCCCTCCTAATTTGCAATTTGTCTAAATATGTAATACAAGCTATATCTTTACAAGTTTATTTCTGAGTGTGTGTTTGTTCTGATGTCAGTTACTTCAAAAAAAATTAGCATACAAAATGATATAAAGTGATTATTTTTTTCTTTTGAACTGAAATACCTTGGCATATGGAAGTTGTATAAGGTAAATGCAAAATAACATATGTATGTAGATAATGAAAAATCTAAAGAAAATTATCACAAATTAGTAGTTAAAATAGTAACAGGTATTGAAATGTATAAAGATGTCGAATTTTAATACAAGATTTGAACACGAAATTAAAAAAAAAGGAATCATTGTAATTTATAATTCAAATAAACGTATTTATTAGTGAATTGCAAAAGAGAAATAGTTATAACTATTGAAAATAAAATAAAAGAAAAAAAAAGGAACAATAATGAAAGGTATGAGTAATATAAATTTGAAATTAAATGTTAAGTATACGTAGTGAATACGAAAATTTTTATACTAAAACTTTATATCATATATTAAAATGTTATTTTCAATCATAAATTTCAGATTGAATTATTCCCTCATAGTTATAATACGTATACTTAATATTTAACTACATATTTAATTACTCATACGCTACTGGTAAAACTAATTTTGTTTATTAAATAAAATTCCTCTTTTGTACTATAAATTATAAATTCCTCTTTCAGCTATAGGAAATTATAGATTGTAGAAATATTATGTTTATTATGTAAATTTAAAACTTTTTCTCTTCGAAATTCCGGTTCATGACTGTTTTGCACAACTTTTAACTTTTGAAATTGCTTAATATATAATTAATAAAAACCGCAAACATGTGAAATTATTTCCTTTTTTATCGTATTGTGAATTAAAAATTCCACTTATGGATATAAATATTACAAAAAATTATATCTAATTTCGATTTTCAATAATTTTTTTTTTTTTTTTTTTTTTTTTTTTGTTTTTAGTAAACATTTTTTTTTTTTTTTTTTTTCTTTTTTTGGAAATAATTATGTAACTTATGAACCTTTGGAGATAACTAAATAAAATTTATCATGGATAGAGTTAAGTTGATTTGGTGGAGCACAGTCTCCTAGCGGTTAACAGTGATAGAAAGTAGACCGCCAAAGGTGGGTTACCATATGTATATCTCTTTTTATTATTATTACTATTTTTATAAAGAAATCATATATAGGTAGTAACATGAGTAGGTCGTTTCTTTTAGTTTAAAAGATATGGTGTCGAACATTCTCCGGCAAACGGTTTTCCCTCAAACCTTATCCAAACTTTAACAAATTTGTAAATTTTGAAAAACTTTTTTAATTTCTTTCATAAAATTCAAAAGTGTTAAATTTGAGATGAAATAAAAAATATATTGAAAATAAAGCTTCTTATGTCAGTTAAACTCATAATGTGCCACGCCTTTAACAACGGCTGGATGACTATTTTAATGAAAAAAAAAAACAATTATTAAAATAAACTTTTTCCGGACTATGATTTCGGGTACTTTGGTACAAAAAAAGTGAGGGTTTTTTTTGTCTAGTTTAAATTTTACTTGGCAACAAATATTAACATTGTTTCTCAAAGGAATGCTTAAGGTTCTAATATTAAGTTCCTCTGATCATGGTGATGAGGAGAAATATCTTAGCTTTGACTATGCCAAATTTACTTTTATTTCCTAAATTTAGGGATTTATGATCATTAAACACCTTTTCTGAGAGGACATTTATATGGGGACTAGGTTCAATAATGGACTTAATATACATACATAGTTGGACAGATGAACAGAAAATGTTAAATTAACTCAGAAAGTGATTCTAGGCTGATTGGTTTGATTTAAAGTGGATTATACACCAATAACTTTGAGATTAAAAAAAACATCAGCAAAAGGACCAGAAGATTACACTTTTTGAAATTTGCACAAAGATTTATATTTACATAAAACTTTTATTTGAAAAGTTAGGGATTTATGATCGTTATTTGTATGGCGAGTAGGTGCAATAATGGATCAATAATATTAAATTTCTTAAAGTTTGTCCTTAGACTATAAGAAACATAAGAACCTATTACTATTATTATTATTATTATTATTATTATTATTATTATTATTATTATTATTATTATTATTATTATTATTATTATTATTATTATTATTTCTGGTGATTTTTCAAAAATAAAAAAATATTTAATAACATTAAATGATTATTGTGAATATTATCTTGTTTAACAACCAAAACGTGACAAAACAATTGTGTGTTACTTATACGCAGATATGGAAATATTGTAAAATAATGAATTTGAAGAGAGTTGACCTAAGTTGTCAGTTTTCCGACCATGACATAATGCTTTTAAAACAATCTATATACACATCAATGAATTGATAATTAAGTCTATTTTTATATCCTTGTAATATTTTATCAGTTTTTGGAAAGTCGCACAGTGATTCGTTCCCATTTAACGAGTGGACAAAAGTAGAAGGAATTATCTTATACTTATAAAATTTTATACACTAATAAAATTTTAAATAATTAAGAAAAATACAAAGTTAAAAAAATCGGTGAAAGGGTGCAAATTATGGAAATATATATTTGTTTTATTAATATAAATATTAGTGTATAAGTGTTATAAATAATATATATATTACTCATACGCACGGTTGTACATGAAAGATGTACAAATATTACTAACAAAGTTATATTAGAGTGAAAAATGTTTTCTCTTTAAAAAAATTAAAATAAATTAAATTTAAATTTTCCTAACTACAGATAAGACCGTGAGTTAAAAATGTGAAATTAGAATTATGAATTTTTAAATCATTTGTACTTGAATAACTTTTATAGAAAGTGGTAATTTTCCGTTCTTTGAAAAAAATAAAAATTACAAAAATGCTGAGCAAAAAGTGGTTACGTTCTTTATTGGTTACTATTAATAATTAACGGGGGAATAAAAAAGAAAAAAAGAAATTTAAAACTATGTACTAATCTTCCCTATATATTTCATCAAACTTTAAAAATGTTATGTTTTTAACAAAAAATCAAATTATATAAAAAATTTATGAAAATATCAAAATTTTAATAGAAATTAAGTACTAACGATTTATTTTGTTAAAACTTGTTTTATGCTGAGCTCAACTACATAAAATAGCTGAAATAGATTTAGAAACCTACAAAATTTTACTATTTTAACTGTTCACTTCAAAAATATTTAATGAAAAATGAAATTTTTCCCTTCTACGAAATATTTTATTATATAAATTAAAAGCAAAATGTGGTTGCATTTTTCACTTTTTTAAAAATGCCTGATACAAAGCTATAGTATCAGCTTTACAAAATTAAAATCTATGAACTAATCTCCTTGAAATAGTTTTTTGAATGAAGACAATTTTAATATTTTTCGTGTAAAAGCAGTGAAAGCAGTTTTAATGAACTCCAAAATTTCAAACAAATTTTAACAATAATTCACGGAACAAACAAGAAAATAAAATATATTGTTTTTAGATGAAGTTATAAACTTATGTATGTTTTCAAAAGAACTAACAGAAAAAAACTGTTGAAATATATTTATACCAATTATTTAAGTAAAATCATCGAAATTATTTTTTTCAATACACACATTTTTATTGATTTTAGCGCCCTTTAGTGGCATGACTATTTTTTGTAAGAAATTGGGACACACTTTTTAAAAAGCTTATATTATTAGCTCTAAGAAAAATGTAAAATTTCTTGACATTTTTAATTTTGTATTTTTGCCCGTGAAACGAATCAAGATGAGTTGGTAAAGTTTTGCTTTACATTACATTTTTTATATTATTAAGATTTGAAAAATTTTTAAATTTTTTGTAAAGCATTTTAAATGACTTTTTTAGAAATGAAAGACCAATATATATTTTATATGCAACATAAAAAATAGTGGCGCAAATATTATGCTAATATACTTTATTTCCGGATTATGCACTTTTTCCATGAAATCAGCTCTCCTGCAATAAGTTTTGGCCGACCGGAAAGCAGTTTAATGTCAAATGATATAAATATATAAAAACCTTTAAAATCAGATTTCATTTGTAGAAATTACGACTTTAACTTGATACTTGAGGTAGTTGAGGCTTTGACAACCGGTAGCTTATCTTGTATTATCACTGGATGACTGCGAGATTATTTTTTCTCAAAGCTTAGGTCCTCTTCTGCAACTCTTTTATACATTTTAATTTTATCCGACTAGTAGTTTTGGAGATTTAGATTTTTTATCAACAAATGGGATAGCGTTTTCATTTTCTCCAATTTGGGCATCTTGAAGATATTTTTAGTCCGCATATTTTTGTGCATCATGAGCTAATATGAAATGTATTGGATTAATGGCTCATAGTCACGCCCATAATAAAGATGAATACCTGTTGGAGAAAAAGCTGATTCATGTTAACACATCAAAGTCAATTAAGTTGAACTATATTTTTTTAATTGAGACTTAAAAAATAATGTTTTTCTGCAATTTCTCTTACTTTTTAATACTTTAAAAATAGTATCGAATAAACTAAAATTATGACTTTAAAAATAAAATTAGCACTTTAAAACTATAACTTATTTTTTATATCTTTAACTGCTATTTAAAACTACATATATTTTATTTCCAAAAACAAAATTATGCAAATATTTAAATCATCCATATCCACAAAATTTAAATTCCATTTAATTACCACTATATTGCAAAAATGTCTACAAATCATTATCGATCTCCCGCACATCCACAAACAAACAATTTGTTGTCCATTTAACAAAAAAAAAAAAAAAAACTATAACTAAATATAAAATTAATGCACACAAAATAGATACAAAATGTATATTTAAATTAAGCATTTAGCTGCTTTCTGGCCGCCACTTTATTAAATTAATTTAAGCTTAGTGGTACTCAATTCACTAAATAAACTGTTTTAGTGTTTTAGTTAAACAAAATCAATAATAATGTTGCCGAATAAGCATCAGGCATGTGGATACAAGATAAATGATGTTAATTCATAAAATAACTACAATATTGACAACTAATTAGTTTTATTATATGGAATTAAAATGGTTTTTAGAGTTAAAATTATTTTCAAAATAAACACATACATACATATACATACATATATAAAATAATTTATAAATTTATATTTTAAATAACTAAAATCTAAATTAATAGCAATAGATTTTTAGTAGCTTTTAAGTTTAGATATTAAAATTTTTAAATCTGATGAAGATTTATTTGATAAACAAATATATTTAATCTAAGTTTATTTAAATTATTTATTAGTACTCTGCATTGTTCATGGTAATATTTATATTACTTTTCCTAAGTGGTTTATAAGTTATTTTAAAATTGTTCTCTTAATTTTTAAGGCCACAAATAATCTTTAATTTACTATCTTTTTAAACACCAAATGATTTCTTTTCATTTAACTACCATTTTATACTTTTAAATCCATTTTCATTAGTATTTAAACGCCTTTAATGAACTCACTTTTTTTATACTTAAGCACTTATAGAGATATTTTTCAGTTTATTTCGGGCAACAAAAAAATGTAATTTCGTAAAAGAACGCGAACGAGTATTAATATTACCAGATGAAGTGTAGAATTTGTAGCCAAAAATACAGAAAAAAAATTGCACAACATTTACACGATTTTATTATCATTTAATTGCATTTTATGCAACACACATATTTCCTTACATACAGACATAGTCATAAAATTATCAGTATATGTATGAACATGTGCACTAGATATCTTTGTGTATATGTCTATAATAAAATGTGTGTATGTGTGAGATAAGTTTGTATAAACACAGAGCTGCAGCAGGGATTAAAAGCGCCTGTTATTAATACTGCCGTGTAGAGATGAAAAATGTATATATATTTTGTATGCGTTTAAAAATTAAAAGTTAATCCTTTAATACCTTATTAAGGATATGGATGTTACCATTGTTGATTTTTTTTTACTATTAAAAATAGTTTTATTCAGTGTGATAGTTAATTCGGGACATTTGACAAAGCTGCAACATTTGAACTTTATAAAATTTTTCAACAAGCAAAATTAAAATCATTGATTATATTTTTAAACAATTCTTTAATTGAAGAGCAATTTTACATCTGTAAAAAAATATTTAATAATTTATTTATTAAAGATTTGAAGATATTTTTTGAGATATAAAAAATAGAACAAAATTTAAAGAAGTGTGTGTTGTAGCTACTGTCATAGAATATAACTAAAAGTTCAACTCTTGTCATTCGCTCACAAACAAAAAATTGCTCTCTTCACACGTATGAATTTGTTCTGTAGAAAATTTTACTAACAAATATAAAGAGTTGCTTTCTATAGCAACTGGTGTATATGATTTACGTTTATAATGAAACTTATACATCATATATAAAAGCAATAGGAAAAGTTTTGGTAATAAACAAAGAAACTACAAATATCACTGGAGGGATTAAAAACTATCACAAAACGTGTTACGGAATTGGTCCAAAGCGATAGAGACTGGTTCTAGTTCTATTATTTTGAAACAGTTTTGGGATAGGTCACGGAACTAACCCAAGAGTGTGTACTCAATGTTAATAAATATAATACAATTTTATATATATATTTTTTTTTTTGAATATTTTCATTTTCCATTTTTGTGTATTAATGTCGTTGACGGCACCACAAATCGAACCCAGGTTACTTTTACTTATCTCATGTTTTACAATCTCATACACTTAACACTCAGATACAGAATGTTATTGCGCTCTAGAAAAACGCTATCACTGGTTCAACTGGAACGTTAGTGGCTGTTAGGTGTCAATTGACACGGAATTTTGGTGACTATAAGGTGGCAATTGAAACTCAACTGATACTAAGGGACTGGTACTATTTCACAAATTGCTACAGATTTGCTATAAGCATGCAATTCCATGGTTTTAGTGCATATTTTTCACTTTACGGCATATTTAAGCTTCTTTTTGTTTTGATAAAAAGTCTTTACTTTCATATGGAAATTGTAAAAAATGTTTACCCTATACCAGTGATGCCATTGAATATATTTCAAAATACCTACACAAATTCGATTTTTCCCTACTCAAAGAAAATTTTTCCCCTACAAAATATCCTTACATTCTATGTGCTGGAAATCACACGATTGTCAATTCACATGAGTTTTGAAAATATTACTAGTTTGTAACTAATTGAGAAGAAAATATATTAAATTTAATTTGTTCGTCATATTTACTGTTTTTGATGCCATTTTTAAGCAAAATAGACAACTTCACTTTGATATAAGCATGCAATTTGAAATCGCCTATTTCCTTGTGTTTATGAACCACATCACACCTATTATGAGACTTGAAATCGTAATCGCCAACTGTATGTGACATGCGTATCACACGCCGAATATTCACATAGACGAATATTTATTTAAATTTATCATCTGATTTTTATTTCTTAACTCCTCGCTTGCACGCCGGTTCACTGACAATGAAATATCTAATAATCAAATACTTAAGATTCATAAGAATATAATAACGATTTTGAAACAAAATTTTCCACTTTTCCTTTATTACTTTAAGTTAAATAGGAGTTTATTTCAGAAAAGTTAATTTAAGGAAAAAGTTACATTTTAATGAAAACTAAAAATCTGTTCGATTTTCCCTACGGCGCTAATTTAGGGACAATAATACCCACATGTAGAGATTTTTCACTACTTCTGACAACACTACCCTACTATTTATGACATTTGATACATTGATTTCTTGTAGTCCATGGACGAAGCCTATTGAAATAAGTTATTATCCGCCCATTATTTCACCTAGCTCCCATACAAATGTTCACCCGGGAAATATTTTTAACGATCATATGGCTCGTTAATATAACAATATTCTTATGAAATTTATCACACCATATTTAAAACTTATAAATCTAAATCTGAGTGCCAAAAAATCAGTATCGGTCGATAATAAACCGCATTTCAAAAAATTACTTCAACGGACATAAATACCATTGAAGTATTAATATCAAGTTTATATTCAACACAAATAAGTTTCAATTAAATATAAATTTTAGTGCCAAATTTTACAAAGATAAGTCCATAATATACCATATGAGGATATTTATGGAAATCACCCAAAAATAAATAAAATCATATTGTGTTTCCATATATCTCATTTTTCACTTAATATAAGTATCAGTCCACAATTGGCATCAAGTCTAATAAAAGTCCACCACAAGAATTAAATTGATGTAAGATATCACATGGACGGGCTTGACCGGCTATAACGTTTAAATTAGTTTCTTGAAAAAAAAAAAAATAATAAATAAATAAATAAAATATTTGTTAGTTAAAACATTTCAATAAAAATGTTTAGTAATTAATGACATCAGCAAACTGCACTAAGACCATTCTGCAAATGGTGTAGGTGTTAATCCAGCAAAATATATCTTGTTCTTTTAAGTTCATACAACATTTTATCCTGCTCAAAAGATATTGCATTATTTATATCAGATAGCGTCAAAAACTTTGGTATAATCTTGGATTCCAAACCATCCTCCAGAACACCCCAAATAGACAAGCATGGCCCTTTACATTTGTAGGAAGATTTGAAGACAAAATTTTAGGAATACACAACGGTTCTCCATTATCTCTGGTTATGAATTACGCGTGATGGTGAAAGTCAATGGTAAAATCCACTTACTACAGAATAATTCGACATGATTCTATGCACCTTTGCGATAATTGGCGCAATACAAAACATCATTCAGGGCATTATTCGCCAAAAAAAGTCGCAAAATAGTTCGCGACTATGTATAATGCCATTGGTGCATAGTGCAATAGAAACTACGACTACGATGTGACTATAATGGGAGTCTCAAGCAATAGCCCCGATAATAATGACTTTTGTATCCCTAAAGCCTTCTTATACAGATGATTTTTATTGTCAACTTCAATCGACCATACTCTGGCAATTGGATCTATTGAGGTTTACAAAGACGAATATAAGCAGATCTCTCGGCTAAAAAGAAGTGTAATTGAGATTAATGAAATCATAAATACGAAGTGGATATCCATAATTGTGCGAATATACATGACATTATTAAATCATTATCTAGTATTTTTTCTACGTTCGAATGCCAGGTATTTCTAAATGAAATGGCGCGACATTCAAACCTAAAACTCTTTTGAATAAGAAGTCATTCAAATACTTTGAGTAATTTTATAACGGAAGATCCAGCCAAGGCTGGTATTCTCTTTTTCAGTGAGGAAATGGACCAACTGATTGGCAAACCACTAGAATCTTGCAGATCTAGAATATTACATTATTTCTGGAGGCAAGCTCACAAAGAGGGATAATTGAGTATTATTCATTTTGAGATCATAAATTAAATAAAAATTTGCATACCAATTATGAAACCCAGTAACTTAATTTAAACAGTAAAGTTGTAGTTTTAAATTCCTGAAAACTAAAAGCTTTTCCCATACAACTGTCAAATATTCAGCATGATTTTTTGAAATAACTTTAAATGAATACAATTGTTTAATGTTGTAAATTTTAGTAGAAACTCCATTAGATATTTCACAATGTATTTCTCATTTGATTTTCATCATAAAATATTTTCTTTCATGCATTTTTTTCCTAAACATAGACACTAAATTCAATTTACAACCACAATTCTTATACATCACGCAAAATCGCCCTCTCATGGTTTAGTGCCCTAAACTGTTTACAACGCGATACAACATATATCCGTTTCCCCTTTACAACAACTAAGTGTAATATCAGCTAAACCAAAAATGAAAGAAAAAAATACAAAACGAATTTTTACAACAAAACCATACGATTTTATATTAAACACCAGCCAGTAATAAACGATGTGTCTATGCGGTTTAGCACTTCATACTCAATTTGTTGTTGCAGTAATTCTTGTTGTTGCTGGCCGTACAGTCTGTTGTTTATGGTCTGATAAAAATGATTGTTTGGTCAGACTTTAGGTCACCGAAATGAGGGTTTCTTTTTTACTCACCATACTATTATACTATAAAATACATTTTTATTCCTACTTTTTTAATTATAATAGCATTTAACATTGAGTTCAAATGTATGTTGGTAACGTGGCTGTACTATGGCTGAGGTATAAATAATTTACATAAACCTATTAACGCAGTTACATACGTTCAACTACGTTTCTATTTAAATGTAATTTTCATAAAACCGTCAATTACTTTAGCTAAAAATTGTAACAATAAAATTTACTATGAAAATTTGCTAAAAAAAAATATAATAATAATACTCATGTACACTAATTTTCATGATATTGGCAAGGGAAGGACAAATAAAAGGATTTTAAATTATGTGTGCATGTGAAATTTATCTATTGGTGAGTGTTTAGTTTGAAAATTGTAATAGGCCTTTTAAAATATTATTTGCTTAAAAACAGTACATATACGTATGTAGATACTTATTATCAAATTATTTTACAACACAGTAACAACTAAACTGATATTTACTTTAAATGGCAAAAATAACAACTGTCAAAAAAAAAAGGTTTATCAATTAATTGCTATAAAATTTTCATATAGTTTATTTTTAGATTTTTGATATTTTGATAAAGTAAAGTTCATATAAAAACTAAAATATACATATGTATGTGTACTGGTAGTAAATAAATAATATTTGTTTGTAGTAGTGTAATATTTACATATAGCAATATGAGTATGTGTTTAAATACTGTTGGCTGTTGGTTTTTACTTTTTGCATTTACCATAATTTATACATTTTCATAGTTGCTTAGTTTCATATGTGAGTTAAAAATTTCTAATACAGTAAAGGTCATAAGTTTATTTACAAAAAACTCGAATAATGGAATCGAATCGTGGCCACTGAAAAGCAGGATAATTCCGAAATTTTGCAGTTTTATACAGAAAAAGATATTTTGAAGCTAAAATTGGAGAATATTAAAAACATTGCAACAAATTGAGCACAAAAAAAAAAAAAAAAGAAACCAATTAAGAAATATGTATCTCACACCAAAATAATAATAATAATACTATAACTAAAAACTATAAAATCCTAAACAATGAATAGCAGAAAAAATTTTGCAATTAAGAAATTAATTAAATTAATGAAGTGTATGATTAAAATAATTAAAAATATAGGGTAGACTGGTGAGCATACTCTAATTTTTTGCTTAAAATGATATATCTTCATAACGGTTTACGATATCAATTACCTTTCTTTAGTAATTAAAACCTTGATATATTGGCTTATATTTAAGCCCATTTGATACTGACTATCTTAATATGAAATTAATTTTTATTACGAAGTGAAGGCCAAACAACCACATCGCATGGGGTAGAATCGCCAAGTGATGGGGTAGAATCATTTTCCTATATATGATGTTTTTTACCTAATATTAATACAGCATTTGATTGTTTAATTGAATTTTATGTGAAATAAATCAGTATTCAACTAACAATAGCGTTCCAAAATGTTTCCATGGAAATTTACTATATGATTATTACTTAAATTCAATTAGCACTTGGTAGTCTTTTTGTACAGTAAAGCATCTACAGATAGTAAGAGCTGCGAATCTGATTACAATATATTCCTGAAGGATAAATTAAATCAACCAGAAGGAGTATTGGTCACAGGTGTTTATTTTTCCCCTATTTAAAGGAATTTATATGTTTAAAACAAAAATCGTTGATCAATTCCAAAAAAATTGTTGAAAAAACAATAAATCACGTTTACCTCAGAAAAAATTTACACTGAAAATGTTAAAATTTGACAGATGAAAGAGAAAAAGGAATTAAATTATCAACACCAAAAATTTTATTTCGTTTTCATGATAATTGGTAAAAATTAATGTGGCTCCTTATACCCTATATAAAAAATAAAATTATACTTAAATTTTATATATTCAATTAAGACAGTTGTTCAAAAATAAAATAAAAAATAATTTTGAGTATGGTTTTATTTCCTATACATATTTTTAATTCATTCAATCATCAACTTAATTGATTTAATTAATTTACTAATTGGAAATATTTTTTGATTTTCATCTTTTACAATTTTTAGAAATTGATATAATCATTTTGTTAAGAGTTGCAAATTTGAACAAGTTTTTAATTGAATGAATTATTTTCATATATGTTTGTTAATAGGTGACTTTTTTCTATGATGAATTGTGCTAATTGCAAAAAGACGTGAGATCTATAAATTAACCCCTAATTAGTTTCATTAAAGCATGTGATGATTTTTTGATCTGATTTTATCCAAAACATTAAAAAAAGTTCATTAAAATTTTCTTCAAATAATTTTTATACTTTCTAATACAATCAATAGTTTTAACGACAAAAAAATATGCAAAATTTTAATTTTCAATTTTATTTTTTTTTTTGTGTCAAAATTCATTGAAATTAGAAAATGACAAAAATAAAAACTATCTTTCTTTAATCGTAAAGAAAAGTTTATTATATTTACAACGACCAATATTTTAATAAAATCAATGCATAAATGTTTATATTTATTACAAATTATGGAAATATTCATATGAAAATTTTGAGTGATTGAGAGCAATTCGACTTGAATTCTCTAATGTCTACAAAATTCACTACTGATATGGACAATTAAAAATTTTTTTGAAATCGTAAAATCATATTTTACATAATATACGGTGAAAATTTTGAGGGTTTTTTAAATTAAAAACTAAAGATAAAAAGTCTACAAAAGTCTACTTGTTCAATTTTTAATAACTTCAGAACTATACATAATAGATATATAGTTTAAGTTTAGTATTAAAGGTCAAATTTAGACATATACAAATCATATCATTGTATCTAAAAAACAGCTTTTTTAAAATTTCACATAAAGAGAAAAAAATAAAGTTAACGTGGCTTTTCTTCCTATGCACATAAAATTTCAAGTTGGTGTCTCATTTAGTTCAAAAGTTATGGTTCAAAATAAAATCCAATTACTTAAAAATTTTAAATAAAACTTTATTTTTAGAATTATTTCAAAGTTGAAGATATTGCCTTTAAAGTTCATTGATTTCATTCGAAAGTTCAAAGGTCAAATTCTCGTAATTAAATCTGAATAAATCTCAAAAAAAGAAAATAAAAAAAAAGATATTTTTAAAACAAATTTTGTTAAATTTTATTATTATTATTATTATTTTTATTTTTTTTTTTTTTTTTCATATAATCATAAAAAGAAGTTTTAAATTAATTTCTTATAAATATTTTAACGTAAAAACTAACTCATAACAATATTTTGATTTATTAAAAAGAGTCCATATGTATTTAACTTTGGCTTAAGTTAAATACATATTTTTTTAAATTTATAAAGTAGCGTTTTCGAGATATTGGGGTTTAATCTTTTACAAAGAATTTTGATCTGTGAAAAAAACTCAAAAAATCCAATTTTATAAAAAAAAAGTGTAAAAATTTTTTATTTTTATATTTTATCTTGTTAAGATTTCATTTATTCCAAAAATTGTGCTTAATATCCAAGTACGTAATGATTGTAATAAAATATAATATCAAATTGACTTGAACACAATTTTAATTCTATTCTTTTTAACAAATCGAAAAATATTTATATACATAATTATATGAGAAATAGAAAATACTAAGAAATTTGGGTAAAGGAAATTAGATTTTGCTGAATTTGAACATTAAGATTTTCGCAAATATATGCCACATATTTATAAAGAAAAAACATCTATTTTTTGTACTATGGTCTTCAAAAAATTGATTTCAACATACAGATGAATAGACATATAAACTGGCTGGTAGACAGACAGACACAGCTTATAATATAATGTTTAAGAAGATAAAAATATCGTAATTCAAATTAGCAATATTTTTATTAAAACTTATAGAGCATTACTGACAATCACAACTTAAAGAGAAAACATTTTCTAAATATAGTCAACTGAGGGAACAAAACTTTACATATACCACAGTTTTACCCGCATTGAGATAGAAGATAAACTGAAATTTTTTTGACTTTTTCACTTTTAAAAATAAATTTTATTAAAAAAAAAAAAATGTTGCTCTTTTAAACAACTACATACAGATGACAGTAGGTATGTATTAAATAATATTTTTGGCAGTGATAGTCAAATGCTAGGGAAGAATTTTGTCCGCAACAGTATATTCTCGTAAATTTAGTAACCTTTTTCTAATAAATAAAATTATATTAGTATATAATTTGTTTGAACTAGTTACACATAAACTAAGAAAGATATTAAATTATTAATAATAACTTAATAAATATTGTAAATACTTATTTAAAAAGAATTTCTTTACACCCTTAAATAAATTTTCATCACTGTAAATATTTCATTTTTATGCACTTGCATGTTGTATGTGCAATAGATCACATACTTAATGCAATTATATGATTTATTTGATTTTTTAATGGCTTTAAAATAAATAGTAGTTTCATTATTTTTAGCTTTGTTTTTATTAATGTCTACAGTTAATTGTACATTGACATACACATACATTTGCATATACATACATATATAAAAATATTTATTATACCATAATAAATTTTTAAAAAATCTAATAAAATATAAAATTCAAAGAAATTTAATTAAAAATATAAATTAAGCATAAAAACAAAGTGAGTTTTTGAATAACTTTTTATATAAAAAAAAACATATATTTTCAAAATAATTAATATTTTAGAAGAAAATGTTAAAATTTTTATACCGCTGTGTCGGTTGAAATGGCGTTTATGAAGTCCACTGATAACTGACATAGATAATATATATATCAATCGTTTGAAAATCCTTTCGGCTATTTTGCTATTGAAATACAACAAGATCGATTTTTAAATGACAGAGATACCGGTATTTAAGTTTTCAAGTTTTTGGTGGATTCCGTTTTTTGCAAAGCAGGTTCGGAATTTTCTTTCCGATTTTTTTTTTTCTGAAAAAATGAAATAAATTAGTTCAATAATAATTAAGATAACGACAAAACATATACATTAGAGTAACCCATAGACAACATTTTTGTAGAAACATCCTTCAAACGATGCGTAAAAATTAGCTGAATATGGAAAAAATATAAAATAAAAAATAAATTTATCTTCAGTTCCCTACAAGCGATTTAATGGGTCTAGAACATTTAGTCCAAAAAATAGTATTGAGTTTATTCTTGAAATGGGTATCAAAAAATTCATAATTCTAGGCCATTTATAGAAAAAAAATATTTTAAAAAATGTTCGCAAAAAAAGTTCAATATTTTTCTTAAAAAATAGATAAGAATTTTATAAACTTGTTCCTTTTAAGGCTAAAACTAAAAAAAAATGCATAATAGTAAGAACTGTTTTCAGATTTTTTAAAAAGAAGTGTCCATTGAAAAATCTAAAAAGTCTTCTAGAGAACGAAAACCCCATTGGAATTTTTTCTAAATACTTTTCCATAATTTTCTTGATTTAAAATCGCTGGTAGGGAACTAATATTTTTTTTAAATATTTCTTCCATATTCAGCTATTTTTTTACGCATCGTTTAAGGGGTGTTCCTACATTGAAATTTCAAAAACGCTAATCTCGGGACACTCTAATGTACGTATATTAACGAAAGTATATAATTATATTTTAAGGCAAAAATTTTATTTGACAGTAAGATGATGAAGTGTGTAAAATATACGGCATAGTCGAATATAGACCACGATCTCTTTACATAGCAAGATGTCTCTAAAAATATATTTAATAAAAATAAAATTTAAATTAAAAAATATATTTTATGCTCTTTAAATATTTAAGTAAATTTAAAATATCATATCCATAATATCATATAAATAGTAAGAATATATCATCAGTACAAAATACAAGAGAAACGATTCAGATGATGATGATGAATCTTGTATGAACAAACAAATACAAATATGCTTAATAAAAACTTTTGATTTACGATTGTACAACTTTATACACACAAAAAAAAAGACTTTCAGTCATACAAACGAGTACTCATACATCAAAATAAAAAATATTGTCTGAAAATATTGTTTGATCTCAGTATTACTTTTTTTATTTTTAGTATCAGTAGACAGATGGAGGTTTTTTCTTATTTATATTATACATACATATTTTTATAACATACATATGTATCTTTTATTAAAGTATTTTTATTTTTCATATATTTTATCATTGTTGTTATTTTAGCTCCTACTCATATGGTATGTAGCTACATACAAATACATATGTATATGTATATATGCTAAAGTTTCATCAGTTTCATTTTATTTATATTCCTTAAATTAAGGTTTGTGTTTGAGCTTGATAAATTGCCTTGTCACGAGTTTTAGTAATCGTTTTATTGCATATGTGTATATGTTTTTATTAATAATATATGTATGTATATGTTATATACATACATATGTTTATATATTTATGTATATACTATAGTATATATGTATGTATTTATGTGATAAATATTTTACTAACTAGAATATATGTATTTCTCATAAAATAGTATAAATTTAAAAATGAGAAAAAAACTCATAGAATATACCAAACAAATACAAGTGATTTGAAGCGCAAATGACATCAAAGAAAACCAAAAAAAAATTTTAAATTAAAAACATAATAAAAATCTAACAAAATAAATAACTCTAACTATGGTATTAATCCAATAAAATCGTCAATACGGAAAATTGAAGTTGTAATAAATAAAGAAAAAATATATACACTATAGTGTATTTTTCACACAATGTTTTTTTTATAATATCCGCTTATCACAATTTGAAGTTAAAACAAAGAAATTAATGAAAAAAAAAGTATCAGAATAAAAAACAACTTATTGGACATACATATGCATTTCTAGTAAATTTAAAAATATTTTCACAATGGCAATAACTATTTAGTCCACAATTTATATGAAAAAACAACAAATAAATTTCAAATTTCGTTAATTTTTCCGTTAGTAATTTAAGATCGAACTTCATTTGTAGAAGTTATTTGTTTTTTTTTTTTAATTTTTACGTATTCTAGGTATTCGAGTAGCATATCTCGTGTTATCACAGGGTATCTACTAGAAAATTTTTGTGATGGCTTAGGTTATCCTTAACAACTCTTCCATACATTTCGATTCGATACGGACAGTTGTTTATGAAAAACTTTATTTATATGTTGAATATTACTATATACAGTGTTTGACAATACAATGAAAACTTTTCAAAATTCAGAATAAATTTAAAAAAAAAAAAAAATAATAATTTTTTGGACTACATAATTTTTATATACTTTTATTTATTTAAATAGACAAAAATTAAGAACATAAATTATTAAATTCTAATAACACAAAACAAAATTAAAATTAT
>MINK01004385.1:0-13223 GCA_001735545.1 Phormia regina
AAAAAAAAAAAAAAAAAAAAAAAAAAAAAAAAAAAATATCAAAAGTAAGTTTATTAAACACTCTTTGTAAGTTTTTTCAAACAATGCGAGTTTTATGATCCTCTAGCAAAATGTTTTAAAACATTATAAAGGAAAGAGGTATACGATTATTTGTAAGGAATGCTTTCGGAAAAAAAATCTTAACATAAATAAAATTCAAAAACTTGAAAACGATTGATCTGAGAATTTTTAATGCTTTTTTGTTTAATTGGAAATATATTACAGATCATAGAAAAATATAATTTTTATTCCTCTAACCACTACTTATGAAATTGTAAACCTTTTTTCCTAACCCTTCCGTTTAAGATTTGATAGTTGTTTTAGCCACTCTTTTGGAACAGTATTTTTCTTTTTTTGATATTTTGGGATATCTCTTTGGTCCTCTTCAATTCTCTTTTCACAAAAGTGCAATATCTCTTCAAGAAAATTTGCATCTCTTTGTTTTGAACATTTTGGACTTTATATGGTTCCAACTCCTCTTTAACATTAACTTTTCGCATCAAATAGATATTAGTGCCGAGCTAACAGGGGTGCTTTTCTACAAGATGTGTTTGAAATTCATTTCAATATGCTTTTAATTTTCTTAGTCTTCAAAATGTCATGTGGACCTTTTTTCTCTCATCAATGGTCCAATTCTCCTGGTACTATTTAATAATTTTAAAAACAGTTTGACAGCAGACATTTAATTCTTTGGTCAATTATTACCGAACACATTTAGAGGAAGGTGTTGTGTTTTTAATAAAATTAAAAGTGTAAAAAATCTTCACCCTTACACCCGGGATATCATTCTGGGTATTATTCTAAAGAAAAGCTTCTCCTTTGAATAATAATCTCTCAAATTTTTTGTGATATATTGGAATCTAAGCTCTCTTAAAAACTAATTGTTAAAAGCCTTTTGGCCTTCTGAAAAAATGGTACCATACGTTTCTTACATTCTGACTTTATGGTGCACATTATTGTCTAATGGATAAGGTACAAATTAACAGCTTTAAGACAATAAGCTTCATAGGTGTATAGTCACTTTGTAGCCACTTAGGTGATTGTTTATGTAGAAAACGGCTACCTAGAAAACGTGTTCCTATTGCCACTTTATTGGCACTTCAGTATGCGCGGAGGTGAATGTGTATGCAAAAAAGTAATATCATGTAGTCGTTGAGGTGGCACACATTCAGTTTGGATAAATCGCTATTGCTGAATTTAATGGCGTTAGCAATTTTTAAAAATTAGCGCTAATTTTTGAAATATTTTTTTATTTTGGATGACTAAAGGAGGGTTTAGGAAAATTAAATCTCAAAATTAAGTCTCAAAATAACTTTCTGAACGAAGTGTTTTAGTAGAGAAGGATATGTCTAATCGGTCTTGTAGATTCTCAAAGAAAACTATATAAATATATTTAATTTCATGTTTAAAAATTAATTATTATTATTATTGCTAAAAAATCAAGGAGCATAATTATAGCAACAAAACAAAGTACTACCAAATTCCGTCTTATAGATGCTCATTCATTTAGGATCATATATCTTTAATTTTATTATTTTAGGTTAAATATTATAGAAAATTAAAAAAATATTATAGGCATAACAAATAAATGCACTCAAATGTCCCTTCCCCAATTATCATTCACTTAGGACCGCAAACTCCCCCATTTAAATTCAAAAAAGTACCATTATAAAAACAAAACAGTACCACAAAAGAATCTACTGGGAAACTACATGTACTTAAGTTCATATTTCTTTGGTTTAATTAATTTTGTTTATTGAATTTAAACAAAATGTAATTTCCCAATTTTACGCCCTTATTGGTACTTTTATTTCCCCTGGATGTAAAAAAGTAGTATTGCAACTAATATCTAAATTATATTGGAATCTTATATTTAATATTCATATGTTTACGTCAGTAAATAGAAAAAAAAATATTTTGTAAAATAAGCTACCAAAAACATACATTATTTTTACCACATAAATGTTCAAACTTTCAAAAAGGACTAAATTTGTATTCGCCAATTTTCTCTAAGATACAAATGTGATGTACACTCAGTGATGCCATTGAAGAATTTTTAAAATATTTACACCTGACGAAAAAAAAGTTTTGTTTCATCAAGATAACGAACGAGTGCACACTTGTGCAGTCTCAATGGCAAAACACTATAAAATGGGCTACGCATTATAACCTCATCCGTTATATTCTCCGGATTTAGCCCCTAGTAAATACTTCCTATTTCCAAACCTAAAGAAATGGCTCGATGAAAAGAGATTCAGCTCCAACGATGAAATTATTGACCAAACAATTGCCTATTTTTGTTGTTGTGAGTATGTAGCTTCATTTCATATTTTTCTGCTGATATATCTTAAACAAAAGCATTTACGACAATGAAATGTTGTACAAATAGTTTGAGGGTCGATATAAACTAGAAAACAATAAATAAATAAAAAAAAACAAAATATGGTTGAATACTTCTTTTGTAACTAAATTAAAATTTTATCTTTACAAAAACAAATTAACACTTAAATTAAAAACTCAATTAGGTTTTGCACTGTTAAAACAGACAAATTCATAAATATAGACAAACGTAATAATTTAAGCACAAATTTCACTGACCAAAAAAAGGAATGAATTAATAAATAAACAAATATTCAACTAAACAACCCAGTGATATTGAACAAAGTCTTCTTCTCCATTAGAAAAGTAACCAGGGTAATCATGTCACTAGGCAGGCATACGCATACACACATACAACTATAGTTAGTTATTGTCACCATAACTACCACTATAGTGGCAGACGGACCATCACATTACTTCTCCTCTATAAGGAGAGAATATTAAATGTAGTTGATAACATTTGCTACTCCATTGGAATCACATTGAATGCTACAATAAAGTAATTTCCTGCATTCACTTTTTTTCAGTTTTGTTTTTTTGGGTTGAGTCCTAAATAAACAATTCACCATTTGCCACTGCTGTTGCTACTTCTGTCACTATTCCTTCTTCTTCTTTCTTTTTATTATCTGGCTGGTATTGTTGGCAGACACTCGTATTTAATGCCAAAGTGGTTTTCGTTTTTAGTTTGTGTATCAATGTGTGTATTTGTATCTTTGTATCTTCCAGTATTATTAGGTATATGATTCAGTTTTTATTTTGTTTTAAATGACAACTTGATTTCTTTTCCTTTTCTTTTTTTTGTTGTAGTTTAATTTTGTCGTTAAATTGCATCCATTTTCAAGCAACAGAAACCGCATCTTAACGCATTTATGCTAAATAAACATTTACTGTCATGGCTTATTGAATTGTCATCATCTAAACAGTTGTGTGTAAAATAAGAGTATATATTTTGTATTTGTGTATGTATGTGTTTTTTGTATTTAGTACATAAATATGTATGTATATAGATATGTTTACTATACATACAAATGTATGTTTGTATAAATGTAAAAGATATTTAGAATTGGCTTTTATTATTCGTTTCATTCTAACAGTCTTTTTGTCACTGCCACCACCACCACCATTATATCTGTAGATCGCTACTCTTTTCCATATTCACTTCAATGCTGAATTGTTTATGATGCCAAAAATTTAATAAACCATTTCCATTAGCATTTATAGAGACAGGGTGTGAAGTATGAAAGCGTACAGAATAATTGTAGATATAAAAATATCAACATGACAAAAATTTCGCAAAATTATTAGTGTTAACACATTACTTTAAACATTACTAAGTCATATGGTTCAATTCCGGAGTAAAGTAATCTTATGTCCAAGTTATTGTACACGTAACTTTTTATTTACCCAATTTTAGAGAAGGAACTAGTTTACAAAATCCACCAGAAACCGGTGAGTAGCATTGTCGACATCTGATACGAAGCATCAAGGTTAAGTCTATGTTTGTCGACACCAATACTAAGTTTGTGTTTTACAATTACAGTCATGTAGAAAGGAATGTTTATATTCCATAAACGCTACACATTTCAACTAAAAAGAAAAGAAGAAGTTAAAATTTTTAATTAGGAAAACACATGAACCGTGATGTAATAGAGAGAGAAAATATACTACAGTAATCGGGAGAAATATATAAATTATTTTCCCTTAGTTTATATTTTAAATTACACAGTGTTGCTGAATCGAAAGTGTTTGTAAATAAATCTCTAACTTCCGATCCGCTGATTCGATTTCCGTGAAATTTTAAGTTTAGAAGGGTTGTTTGCATTATGTTCATAATGAGAATCTATAGACTTTTCAGAGACAAAGCTAAGGGGGCTCAAAGTTGGGTACCTATTCAAATATTATTATTTTAAATAATTTTGTAAATGATGAATATTATTTCGAATTTTTTATGATAATAATAATTTTTGTAATTCATTTAGGTTCAAGTTCATTATTGTAATAATTTTTGTAGAATACAGAAAAAGATTTATTAGACAATAGCAGAATGGAATGCATTTTCTAATCCGCTACGATCTTCATCAGCATCCATGTGCCTTTTTGTTTCAAATATTTTTATATATTATTGCAGGCCCTTATAATAACTACGTATGCTTGTATGTCATATTTATCTCTTATAGCTTTTTTGTATTAAAGTTTTTAAGTACCTCAATGTTATATATCCTTGGTTCAATGTTTTTCATATATATCTTAGTATTTACGACCAATTTTATTAGTTTTTTTTTAACTAGTAAAATAAAAAATTACATATTTAAAAAACTAATTTTTAAATAACAAAAATTTGCCAAGCGATTAAACATTTTTATGTCAGAGGTGTCCTATTTTGAGACTCCTTAAATCCGCCCTTGAGGGATCTGCCTTGTACGCCTTCCAAACCTAACATTGTACGCTCCCTGCTCATGCAAATCTAACCAGTCTATCAAAAGTTATAGACTCATTTTCGAAAGATTTCGATTCTGCATCACTGTGCATTATAATGTTCTCCAGTTTAATGATGCTGTTAAAAGTTTTCCGACATCGGTATCGAATACTAGAATTCTCAGAATTCCTTGTTAATGTAAATTCAAGAGACATCATTAGATCTGAGAATACCAGTTATTTGATCTTAAAAGTTATAATAGGAAAAATAGTCTTTCTGAGTAAAATTTCGCACATTTCGCACATTGTGATTTTTATAGCCATGACTGGTCTGCAAAATACTACATTTGGTGTCAGAAATTCTCAAACTTTTCTTGCTGTCTACCTCAGAAATCCCTGTATTAAATAAATTTCTTTATGTATTCTACAAGCAAATGCAATCCACCCAGTCGGATATAGAAGGGCTAAAGATACATTCTAAAATGCATTATTTAGGATCTACAAGGTCTGCCACTTGCATTGCAACACTATTTCTTTTTTACACGGGGTTTCATTGGAGGCAAGGCCTTCCCTTTTCCCTTCAAAAAAGAAGCGAAAGGACAAGGACTCTTAAATAAATAAATATGCTCTCTTATATTTTCGATGCTATTAAAAAAGAGTATTAAAATAAAGACATGCGGGCTACCTTCTTTATCGACACTAAAGACTAAATGAGTTTGAGCTTTGTAGGTCTCGTAGTTACAATTTTTTATGTTTGTAATGAGAAAGTTAGAAGAAGAAGATGTCACTTCTATTTTGCATCTAATAAAATGGAATAATAATTAGTACTTTAAGGATTTTTACGGAAGGCAAAAAGGAATGTGTTTAAAGTTTGTTCGGATGCATTTAGAAAGGCCTGTTGGGAGGAAGCACTAGCAAAATTTCCTGCTGGGCATGTCCACCAACTTAACTTCTCTAAGTTTCGACAAACGGACGAACGGATATATATTAAACTATTCAGGAAGTAGTACGTAGTCGATTTTACATACTTGTTATTGCGGTGACAATTTTCATAATTCCAAATTTCTGCAGAAATGCTCATATTTTAATGATTTTTCAATGTTAGTATTCAATAAGCAAATGTAACCTATTACTATCAAATTAACAGGCAGACAGACGGACGGACAAAATTTTAATAATTCAATATGCAGTACAAAGCCGAATCATGAGATTTATAATTATATGATGGTTTATAAGTGTACCATGATCAATTATTGACTGATCTTTGATACACCGATTTAAAATTGTATGAAACTAATAAATATTAAATTTCATTAAAATATCGCTATATTTAAGAGATTTATGATCGTTAAACCCCCTTTTTGGGGAAGAATTTTGTATGGAACCTAAGAAAGATCACATATTTACGAATAAATCCCCATATGATTTTTCGATGTATTCTGTTAGTAAATGTAATCCATGTTTTGCAATTTAACTTTATAAGTACGGACAGACAAAATTTTAACGATTTAATAAGTGATAGAAAGTAGAATTTAGATATCTATAACTAGATGTGACAATTTTAGATTCGAAGATCCTACATCTTTGCATAAATACCCATATTCGAAAGATTTCTTGATATAAGTAACACTTACTAAGTATTCTATAAGTAAATGTATCCAATTTCTACCAATTTTAAGTACGGACAGCCGGACAGACAAAGTTTTTACAATTCAGCAAGTGATACGTATTCAAGTTGTTAGTTTTACAATTACATGATGGTTTACATCGATGTTGTGATCAATTATAGACCAAATTTCGGCACTTAAATTTAAAATTGTATGAATATTCCTACTGCCAAATTTCATTAAAATATTGTTATATTTAAGAGATTAATAATCGTTTAACCCCTTTTCCGAGAGGACATTTGTATGGGGAGCTAAGTAAAATAGTATAATGATCATAACCAATTTCAATGGGCTTCGTTCTTAGACTATAAGAAACCTGTGAAGCAAATTTAATTAATGTTTGATTAAAATTGCTACCTGTAGTTTAATTAATGGTTTACGCGGATAATCAGACGGATGGATTATATAAATTTGAATATAACATTTTGTTACACTTCGTTTTAATTGTTTGTAATCTGAAAACATAAGTATGCAATAAAAGACTCTAAAAACTCTTAGATTCAAAATGCAACGAGACAAGGACCGGTTCTAGTTCTAACACTTTGTATGAGCTGGACCTGTACCTTTAACATGGCGTTGTCCTAGGAGGGTGAAATTAACCCTTTTAAAACAATTTTGGGACAGGTCACAGAACTAACCCGAAAAGGCATATTCAGTATTAATAAATATAATAAAATACCATTTTGTAAAACAAATAGGAAATTACGTTATTTTTGTAATCTTTTTTATTTATTAAATATTTACAATCTATTATATTTTTAATGAATATCACTACTAATGGTTGACACCCCGACACGAATCCAAGTTACTTCTACTTATCTCATGTTTTATAGTCTTACAAACTTACCACTCAGCCACAGATTCTCATTGTGAGGAAGTTGCTACTCTGCGAAAAATTTGTACCAATTGTATTATTGAACCGGTTACTCTGTACCAGTTTAGTACCAATTGACACCTAACTCGTCACCAAAGTTCTACTTGAGAACCAGTTGACACAAACACATTCACTATTTAACAATTGAGAGTCATTTTATAACATGGATGTTAAGTGCTGAGTGGTTAAGTGTTCGACGTTGAAGACTAAAAAATAACATGCATAAGGTGAGCACGCGTTCGATTCGGGGTGACGCCATCGATATTAAGGAAAAAATATAAAAAATAAAAATAAAACATAAATTTAATAAAAATAATAAAAAAAATGTTAAAAAAGTAATCTTTTACCGGATTTTTTTATTAAATTTTTATTATATTAATCGAAACTGAACCTGTCCTCTAGGAACAGTACTCTGACCTATCCTGGGACCTGTCTTAAGGGGCTAATTAGCCACCTCCAATAATAACCCCATGTATAGTTCCCATATAAAGTTCCGGAACTGGAACACGCCACTAGCCCTGAAAACCTGCCAAGTGGCTAGTTTTGAGCCGGTTCTCTTTACTCTAGGGTAATTTCTCATTAACTCTCATTATTTAAACTGGTTCTAAACTGGAATATTAATGACGGTTACGTGACAATTGGTACTTAACTGAAACTATGGTGGCTAGTAGGTATCAATTGGTACTCAACTGGTACTAATGCACCAATTGCCACTAATATCCCGCAGGGATAGTATACATGTCACTCTATATGTTTATATATTAAAAATAAATACTTTAGTAAAGTAGGAACACTTATTCGCTTTAATATTAATTCAATGATGCGTGGTTGTGTTAATTCATCTGCATGGTTGAAGTGGTTTCAATATCATTCCGCTTCGTTTGCTTATTTACCACCGAATATTTTACAAAAAAAAAGCATAAAAACAGTTTCATACACTTACAAAAGTACTTTTTAAATACATATACATATATGTATGTAGTATATACATATACACTCACTTGTATATATTAAAATGTGCATTTATGTTAATGCAAGTAAGTACTTAGTAGACACATGTCTTAGTATCTTTTGTATAATTTTGCATGGTATTTGATTTTGTATTTAAATATTTGATATTTTAAATTTGTTTGGAAAAATTTTAAACAATAATAGATCTTTTTCATATAGAATTTTTTAAGAGATAACATCTTGGAAGCATTGAATTTTTCAAATTTATTAAACAAAATTCCATATTCTCACTCTAAAACTCTTTAAACATAAACTTTAATAAACAAATAATATAAATTTTGTAAATCACATATTTTCTAGTAATAAATTGTATTTATTATTCGTATGTTATTTTTATAACTTTCATCCGTTAATAAACAAAATTTTAATAACATAAAATATAATCGTAATCTGTAAACGAATTTACTATAAACGATAATATTTGTTTATTTACTTGTAGGGTAGAGTGTGTGTATTTTAGCAATTAAATTCTAAATTTAATTAAAATAAATATCAAATCAAATGAATTATTTTTTAACTAAACAAAGATAAATACTAGATAAACACGAAAAAAAATCTGAAAATCTAAATAAAATTTATTTATTATGAAAAACAATAAATAAATAA
This sequence comes from Phormia regina, assembly GCA_001735545.1. Classification (NCBI taxonomy): domain Eukaryota; kingdom Metazoa; phylum Arthropoda; class Insecta; order Diptera; family Calliphoridae; genus Phormia; species Phormia regina. Next base: position 8,992 of record MINK01004385.1, read on the forward strand.
ATACCAGCCAAAAAATAAATATGGCAAAAAAAAAGAAAAATATTATAAATTTCAAAAAATACCAAAAAAATCAAACAAATCTAGAAAATTTATTTATTTAATAAATAGTATAAAACAATCACAACGAAATTTATAGTCAATGAGTATGATTAAAATAACAATAATGATTGTCATCATAAATAGTATTTTAACTCCCACTAAAAATTTATATAGAAATTGTTTTAAATCCAAATTTTCCAAAAAAAAAAAATTGTCAGAAAATTTTACTAAATAAGTAATAATAGAAAAACAATAACAAATATGAAAAAAAATACAACTTTATTTGTATTTATTCTTTTGTAACAAAAAATAAATAAAACAAAATTAGTTAAATTATCATAAAATAAAATATATAAATATACAGCCATATTTCTTTTTTTTAATACAAATAAGAATTATTGATTAATTTTATTATTAATAAATTAAATAATATGTTCAAAATATAATACAAAAGTGTTTACATGAATTTTGAATAGTTATTATCATGATACAAAGAATTTGATGTTGAAAATAAAGAGTAACAAGAGACGAAACTAATTGTCAAAAACCTAAGTCGCTTGTCAAAAACCTAACTCATGCAACAACATAATACATGTGATCAAATACATTTTATTGTTACCAAACGAAAATAAAAACACATTAATAATTTTATTTAATTGTCAATCGAGAATTTCATCTCTATATGTTACTCTATGGTTTAAAAGATTTTTTGAAATATATTTTTTTAAAAACAAATTAATAAAATATTGTCATATTATAACAAAATATAATTTTATTTGGGAAATTGTTACAAAATTGTGTAATTTATTAAGAAAAATTTTGTTTTCTATATATTTATTTCGCTAACCTATTTAAATACAATCAATGTATGTTTAAGATGCAATCAATATATGTTTAGAAGATTATTCAAAGTACTATTAATGTGATTTTGAACTTTGTGTTACATTAAAAAATAAATATTCAAAAAGCAGCAGATCCATTATTAAATTGTTTGGTATATTTTTATTTCGGAACAGAGATTTTTTCCTTCAATAACTAAAATAGTGACTAGGAAATCACTCCAATATTAAATAATAGATGATAAATTTTACATAATATTAATGTTTGTAATTAAAGTCACTAATTTGAAATGACTTTTTCATCCCTTCATTTCAATTCATATGCCAATCGATTGAGAAATATAATTAATTAGAAATAAATAAAAAAAATAATAATAAAAAGAAAATATGGTAAAATAAATAATAAATAGCCCAAACGTCAGAAATATATTATGGTGACGAAAAGAGAGAATGACTATATATCTATTTCTTTGTATCATGGTTATTATTATTATGTATTTATTAATACAGAGTTACATTAAGTCTACATTAGAGAAATTTATATCAAGACAAACGTCAAATTTTTGATTGAGTTGCAGATAATTTTTTATCTCTATCAATTATAGGGGAAAACGTATATCATAATAAACCATGTAAAAAGTACCAACAACAATCAAGATGGCGTCTTTTACCAAGCATCAAGACAAAGTTGTCAGAGCTCGAGCGCTGACAATTTTCTTTTAACGCTGCAATAATACTGATATATTCTTATATCTACATTAGACAAATCTTTATCACATCAATTTTTTGACGTTTGTCTTGATAAAAATTTGTCTAATGTAGACTCAACGTAAGAACGAATTGCCTGGTTGTTCTTGCCTTGTATATCATGGTCCCTGAATCTATATAATAACCAGTGTTGCCAGGGTAGTTTAAAAAAGTTACAAATCTTTGACAAAAAAGTTAAAATTTTTTCTAAAAAGTTAATTTTTGGAATTTGATAAAATTAAATAATAATTTCGAAGAAAATAATGCAAAAATAAACTTTCGAAAGGTCCATGTTATTTGGAAATCAATTTAATAAGTTTAGTTGACTAAATACAAATAAACAATTCCTTCTAATATTATTGAATAATTTAATTTTCATCATTATTCAAATTGAAAGAATTTAGTCCCAAAGTCTGCTTGTTATTATTAACTGCTTTATGATTTAAAAATATTGTTGTAATCATATTTTTTATTTCAGTTATCGTAAGAAATACACTATTTTGATTTGGGTATTATTCACTTCAACGCTGAAAATATTGATTATGAGGTGCAATTTAATAAAGTGGAAGTTATAATTTTTTTGTTATTTTTGTTTATTAAAAATTATGTTAGTACTATTTCGTATTATAGATTGAAATACGTTTGTTTAATGAAAACATTGCTAAAATTTGGTAAACCGAAAACGTATGACAAAAATCGAAGTAATTCATTCGTCACTTTTGTTAATTTAGTTAAGTACATTACAGTGCCTTTGTTTGAGGACAAAAAAAGTTTTGAGTGCACCATCTTCAAATTAAAGTTTGATATATTTTAAACCTGTTCCCATAATATTTCTGTCCAATTGTTTGGCATACATATAGAGTCCGTGGAATGGCAATTTTTATTATTCTAAAGTAATCATAAAAAAATGAGAAATCCGTTACGGTATAACTATCGGACGATTATCCAATTTATATTCTAATCTTTGTGAGTAACGTTTAAAAAATGTATGTCTTTTTTTATTAAAGCACGCTCTTTTAAATATTCTGACTGATGATTATGATAGATGGCCATCCAGTCTATAAACTCTACCAACTTTCATCTGTACAGATTGCCCCTTTTTCCTGAAAAATCCTTTAAAACAATTATGAAATTTTAAATTTAAAAAATTTAAATTTTTTTTTAACAAAACACGCATTAATAATCTGACTATGGATCATAATCCATTCTTCCACCTAGTCTATAAATCCCACCAACTTTCATCCTCCCAGGTTGCCCTGTTTTTATATAAAGACGAGTAGGAAGAACGCTCATTTTATTATTATTATTTTTTTTTTTGATTCGTTCAGAACATAATTTTTATCACGGAATTTAATCCAAATTTCTAGAACTAATTTTATTTTATTATTTGCAAATTTAATTTTTTAATTTGTTCGAAGATCAGAAATTTTATTTTCGAAAATAACAATATTATTCAGGAATTAACCCGACATGAATTTATTGAATTGAAGTCGTGCACAACGGTATAATTTGATGTGTCAATTTATCCTAGCAGGAAAATATGTTAGTGCTTCCTCCCAACAGGCCTTTTTGAATGCCTCCAAACGAATTTCTTTGTGCCTTCTGTGATAATTCTTTAAATACTTCAAAATACTCATTTTTATAATAAGAGAGAACATTATAATTTATAATCTAATTATATATAATATAATATTTAGAACATAATTAACGGTTCTCAAATGGGAGTCCGCTATTCACAAGGGGTCCGTAAGGAAATTCCTGGGAGTCGCGAAGATATGTAGAATAATGTTATGTAGAAAGTTTAAATAAAAATTTCAAATAAATTTTTAGCAAAGAAGGAAGAGTTTTAGAAAATGTAGGCTGAAGTCAAAACTTTCTATAAATTCGATGTACCTTCACCGCTTGGCTTTTTTTGAATTATTTTCTATTTTAAAGTCATCTCTGTAAAGATACCTTTCAGAAGAATATAAATTTGTATTTTTCTTTATTAATGGGATAATTTTGCTCTTTACTTATGTAAAGAAAGAACTAGTTAAATGGGTCGGAAATATATGTATGTGAAAAACTCTGGAACAAGATCTTTCAAAAGTGAAGTACTCAAATTTTAGAAACCAAATAACAAATATAAAATATATAAAAAAAATCGGACCTGAAACAAAAAATTTTCTACCGATTAAAATTTGTATATGTCGAAGGAACCCTATTTTTAGCTCCCTTAGCTCAGCCTTTGAGTATTCTGTTGGATGTCCCTTTAAACTTAACATTGTGCACACCTCTTCTACGCGTATACAAAATTTTTCTTAAATCGGAAAAGGCGATTGAAACTTACAGATATTTGTAACCAACAGATTTAAAATTATTTCAGTTAAAAAATAGCGAAATTTATCAACATACATCTTGTAATTGGTTCATTTATACACTGGAGCATATTCCTAAAAACGCACACTACTTTTTTTAAAAAAAAGGTAAAAATTAAACCAGAAAATATTTAGGGGGATATAAATTTGTGTATTAAATTAGTTAAGACTTCACTTAAAATATTGTTTAGAAAAAAATTTATTTGTACTTTAATTATTTTTTTTACTTAATTTTCGATATTAACAGCCA
>MINK01004396.1:292-16024 GCA_001735545.1 Phormia regina
TTTTTTGCCACATCACTTTTTTATGACAAATGCTTTGAACGGCTTGCTTTGCAGTAGCGCACATACACTACGCACTTGCTTTGCCTTCGGGCAGCACTTGTTCTTATGTTGAATAGGACAAGCAGTTTTGGTATTTACAGTATTTACTTCTTCGCTTACACACTAATTTGAAGCATTTAAAAAAACAAGTGGCATGTAATGTCTTATAAGACATTGTTTGCAGGATTCTAATAGCTACTATATTTTTAATAATTTGCAATCTAAATTCACAACAAATAAGATCTAAACAATTGAACTATTTTATTTACCGCGTGTATTAAAAGCGTCACAAAGTTTAATATCTAGTGTAAAGTTAATATTTGCAAGATTTTTTAGTTTTAATCCAATTTTTTAAGTAAATTCATTTTCCTATAAACTACCCCTAAAATATACTCTCTTAAATTTTTTATTTTTTGCGTTCTCTCTGCTCAAATTAAAAAATTTGTTTGTAAACAAACGCTTCCGGTTGAAAGTTAACTTTTCTCACCCATCCACCAATGAAACCAACTAAGTAAAATAAAATGATGAAAACAACATGCTATATACATATTTTGTTTAGGGGTAGAATAGTGAGTGCAATATTATTGTTTGTAACTTTGCTCTCCTAGTTCTTGTTGTGCTTTCGTCCATTGCATATATACAACACTATAATACATAAAATTTTCAACACACCTCAAAATCGATAGAAACGTTCAACGATAAACACAGTAAATGTTTAAAAAACATATAACAAAAAAAAAAGTATAAAAATATCAGATAAAGATTTTAAAAGTAATTAAACTTATAATTAAACTTAGAAGAAGAAAAAAAATATATCCTGTTCTACATATAAAAAAATTACAAAAAAAAAAAAAAAAAAAAACAGCTTAAAAAAAAAAAAAAAAAAAAAAAAAAAAAAAAAAAAACAGCTTAAATAACTCAACATAATCAATTAAAAAATATTTTTTTTTAACTACATAAATGCATGAAATATAAAATGAGTTCTACATTTTTCTATTTTCAGATTACCATCCGATGAAATCAAGGTCAAAGTTGATTCTTACAGGCAAAAATTAATGGGACAAGGAAAAACGGATTTGCCTAAAGATGAATTTGGTAGAATAGCGTAAGTATATGTATATTTTATTAAAGCGTTTTCTGAGAATAAAATAAAATATTTTGGGGATAGAATTTATAAGGATTTAATTACAATTTTATATTTTAATTACTTTAGTGACAAAATACGCAAAAATTTCTAATTAACTTAAAAGTTAAAATATATTTACATTTCTTATAATTACTATTTAAAAAGAGTTCGTACTGACATAATCAATATTTTTCAGTTTAACAGTTTGCATTGTATACTTGATACTTTAATTACGGGCTTCTTAATTGCAGCTTATACGAATAAGTTATACTTAAACAAAACTAGTATTTTTAAATTTTTTACAAAATTGTAAAGTTTTTTTTTCAGAAAATGAGCTTAATATATCCATAAGTGTTAACCGTAAGAAAAACTAATGTAAGAATATAATTTAAATTAGATTTTTTAGATTTTTTCTTGAATACAATCAAACAAGTTTTTTCGAGATATGCTTCATTATATAGTACAATCTCCTTAGTTTGCGATTTATCGCGAGAACTAGAGTCAAATCAAAAAAGTGGATTAGAGGCTTAATGCTTATGAATACAATGTATTTAAATTGACTTAGAAACCCAGTGCCGCAGAAATTTTGTTTTATTTGGTAACTTTGTGTTATTTTTTGAAAATAATTAAATGAATAACTATTTTAATGAAGATAAAAATGTTAGGAATGTAATAAGCATGTATCACAGCAAAATAAGGAAATGAAAAAATCATGAATTTAACATTTTGTTGTCATTGAAGCGAAGCACTTAGTTAGTGGTTAAAAAAGCTGCAGAAGTTCTTTTACTTTTAACACACGGTTGTCATTGGTAGAATGTTCTTTTGTACATATAGTTTCTTTTGAAGTACTTTCTTCAAAACTATGTTTATAAAATTTATTAACAGGATAATAAAAATGCTTATAAATTAGTGAATCTTAAATTTCCTTAGAAAAACCCTTTTTTCCTGGTAAAAATTCATTTGTTTTCACTTCTTTTGGAATTGAGTATTAAGAACTTAAAAAAAAGTTCAAAAAGTACACTTTGTTCCACTTTTTAAGTGTGAACATGTTCTTTATCGGAAGCTCTTGATCGTTTTTAGAAATTTTTGAACCATACTTATAAGACAACAAAAAAATTTGATGTTCTACAATTCTCATTTAATATTATCAAATAATAGCTCAAATTATTTCAGTGCAGCGTTACCGTTGATAATTTTTAAAAAGTGTCCAAAAAAGGGGATTTCAAAATAAAAAGTCGCCAAAAATGGGATTTTCTGAAAAAAGGGCTAAGTGCTTTAAAACTTAAAAAACTCCTTAAAATTTGTTTATTTTATAACAACGACAACACAGAAACAAGTAAAATCGACTTCAATTACGAAATTTGTAATATAAATTAATTTTTAATTAATTTTGCTCTAATCATTAAAATGATAATATTAATAACTACAATAATTAATTTTATTGTTACTGCTTTTTCTTAAAAGGACATAATGAGCTGAAGATTGTGGAAAAACTAGTCAAATTTATTTTATTTCTACATTTTTATAGAAAAAAAAAATATAATTTTTCTTTATATTTTTGTAAGAACTGTAAATTTAACATTTTGTTGTCATTGAAGCGAAGCACTTAGTGGTTAAAAAAGCTGCAGAAGTTCTTTTACTATTAACACACCGTTGTCATTGGTAGAATGTAGTTTCTTTTGAAGTACTTTCTTCAAAACTATGTTTATAAAATTTATTAACAGGATAATAAAAATGCTTATAAATTAGTGAATCTTCAATTTCCTTAGAAAAATCCTTTTTTCCTGGTAAAAATTCATTTGTTTTCACTTCTTTTGAAATTGATTATTAAGAACTTAAAAAAAAAGTTCAAAAAGTACACTTTGTTCCACTTTTTAGATCATTTATAAGTACACCGCTGATTTTTATATCATTATACTGTGAGACAATCTCAAAATGATGAATTATTTGTTGAAATTAATTTCAAACAATTTAATATCAAATGGTGCCATTTAGTCGCCATTTGAAAAAGCGGCCAAAAAAGTGGTCAGGTGGTTGAAAAAGGGGCAAATGACCACTAAAGTCGCCAAACAGTAACACTGTTTACTTTCTGCCATTTACGCTCCATAGTTGTGTGGATGTTAGGAGTTCCTTATATTCTGAGAAAGGAAATTAAAACTAAAGTATTAAGCAATAGCTAGGATGTATATTTCAAATTTCCAGTTGTTGTTAGTCCGTTAAACAAGACATTTTGTAAATTTAACAAAAATCGCTCTCAGAGAGTGCATTAATAACTTTTTAAAAAGCAACCACCATGAACATTTTAGAAGAAAGTGTCAAAATCAAAGAGAATGGTGTACATTTAGTATGTACTTTTATTTTGTGAAATACTTTGAAACACTAAAAATGAGAACTCGAAAGTGTGGTGAGTTTGAAAAATATACATATTTGTTCAATAGGTATAAAAAATTTGTGCAAAATTGTATGTAGTTATAATAAGTCTTCCAAAAGCTGTGGTCGAAAGAAAAAATAAAATTAGTTTTATTTAAAATACTATAATAATAATAATAATAATAATAATAATAATAATAATAATAATAATAATAATAATAATAACGTAGTAGTTGCCGAAAAAACTTCTTAGAAAAATATGAATACAAATATTTTTCGCATATACAGTAACAAATATAAAACATTAGCACAAACATATGAAAAATCAATACTTACTATACTATTTTTAAAGTCGTATTAAAATACTTGAGTTTTCAATAAATCAATAAAAATAAAATTAAAAAATAATATTTTGTAAATGTAATTTTTTTTAAACAAATTCATATTAAAAGCATTCGCAAACACATTTCTTCTGAAAACTAAACAATAACACCCTGTACGTTTCAATTCAGCAAAAAAGGATATATAATCTTTATATGTATAAACAACCCTTACAATAAACTTTATATTAATCGTTGAAAAAAAAAGAAAAAATAATAAAATAAAGTGTGTTAATTAAATAGAAAAAAAAAATAATTTTGATTACTGCAGCAAAAAAATTACTGTGAACAAAAAAAAAAAAAATCATACAAATTTACAGAAACAATCTACTGATGATATCCTCCAATACTTCAAACCAATAATAAATTCCTATTAAAAAGTATTCGCAAACATATTTCTTCTGGCAACTAAACAAAACCACCCCGTACGTTTCATTATAGCACAAAAGTGTATATAACATCTTTATATGTATCGTGGAATAAATAAAAATAAAATGTATTAATTAAATTGTTAAAAAAAATCGCTAAACAATCTTCCAATACTTCAGAACTAAAAAAATTATTAAATAAATGTATTACTACAGCGAAAAAATTACTGTAAACAAAAAAACTTCGCGCTAATGTACAGAAATCGACCGATAATGTCTTCCAAAAATCCAAACCAACAAAAATAAATAAATACTCCAAACCAACAAAAATAAATAAAAAGACCAATAACAAAAAATATTAATTTGCGTACTAATTAAAAATAAAAAATTAAAAAGTGTAAACATTTCTTCTGAGAATTAAATAAAACCACCCCGTACGTTTCAATATGGCACAAAAGTGTATATATATCTTTATGTGTATAAACGACCCTTTAACTAAACTTTATATTAATCGTTGATTAAATAAAAAATAAAGTATTTAATTAAATTGTAAAAAATAATTTTGATTACATAAACAATCTGCTGAAGATGTCTTACAATACTTTAAACGAACATAAATAAATAAATAAATAAACCAATAACAAATATAAGAAATATTATTTGTGTACTTCAATTTCAATTTTTGTAATAAATAATTTTGGTTACTACAGCGAAAATGACTGCCAGCTAAAACAGTATTTAACAAATCATTGAAGAAACCTTCCATACTTTAAGTTAATAATCAACAGAAACATAAAAAAATAAATAAAAGGGCAATAAAAAATAAAAAATTACCATCTGTAAAATTGTATTGTAATATATTAGAAAAACTATGTGAGCGTACGAAATAATTTTTTTTAACGTAAATATATATAATGCAAAATCTACCATTACAATGTAATAAGCAAATAATTGAAACTAAGTCTTCCAAAATGTATTTAAAATACTTAAATATAATTATCCTATAATATACATAAAATTAATATTAATTCAACGTCTTCCATATTAAGTAACTATAAAAAATATTAAGCAAACATAATAATAATGAAAAAAGTTAATCAAAGGGAATGAAATCTTATTAAAGACAAAAGTAAATATGTAATCATAATGTATATATATATATAATGCAATATCTACCATCATAATGTAATAAGCAGATAATTGAAACTATTAAGTCTTCCAAAATGTATTTAAAATACTTAAATATAATTATCCCATAATATACATAAAATTAATATTAATTCAACGTCTTCCACATTAAGTAACTATAAAAATAAAATTTTAAGCAAAATAATAATGAAAATATTTGACCGAAGCGAATGAAATCTTATTAAAAACAAAAAGTAAATATGTTATATCTAATCATAATGTAATAAAAAAAAATATGTGAAAATTTATAAAAAGTCTTCCAAAAAGTATTTAAAATACTTAAAAATAAATATAAAATAAAAAAAATACTCGAAATTAATAAATCAACGTCAATAATAAATAAGTAATTAAATAAAATAACAAATTTGATAACCTATTTTAAAAGCCGAAAAATAACGTATTTTTAATGCATATAAACCACAAAATTAATAAATTAAAGCACTAACCTTTTTAAAAACAAATATTTAAATTAAACCAGAAAACAATGAATTTATATATATATAATTCCCTGTTAAAACAAAACTAAAATAAGTATTTTTATATAATGGAAACTAAAACTTTTTTTAAATAAAAAAACGATAAACTAATTTTTATAAAAAGAAATTGTGTAAATAAATTGCTTAAAATATAAAGGAATAAAAAAACAATGTAATTACAACAGATAATACCAAAATTCTTAATCTCCAACATGTTATCATCTTCCATACAACAATATAAGTTACAATCTTTAACCACCCACAATCATAATATTTCAGTGAAACCTAAAAGACGTCGAAAAAGACGTAAAAAAATTAAAAATACCGAAGCCAATGTGTCCTCATTGTCCACCACGACAACTACACAAATTGTGAAACATCAGGCATTAACGAAAACTAAGCAATATTTCCAGCATGATAATCGTTTGGGAGAAAATGAAACAAAAGTAAAACGCACCTCATTCTCTTCTTCAAGAGTTTCTTCCACTTTTAACAAATACTCCACAGAAAGTGAAATACTCTATAATGAAGTAGCAAAAAAATTTAAACCTTTAAATCCGAAAAAAATAAAAAACTCTCAAAAGAATACGGATGCTTTTATAAAATACCATGCTCAGAAAAAACGAAATGTATCCCAGAAGAAACATTTAAAAAAGAAGCATCTGACTGTTAAATCAACACTTAGCAATCCTAATATAAACCAAATTCGGTTTCTTAATCCGAAACAACCACAATATTTCTTATGTTCTTGTCAATACGAACAAATTAAATGTTATAACAATTCTAATAATTTGTGTACAAAAACTGCTGTTATTTGTAAAAGAAAGAAGAAAAAGATTTCATCACGCACATTGTCGACCACTACTGCTTCTACAACCGGCATAAGAAATTGTACAAACCCTTTGCCAATAACTGAAAATAATTTACCCAAAATTATTGCACTGTTACAAAATCATACGTCTTCAGTGCTTTTGGAAACTTTGATAAATAATTCAAAATTATTAGAAAATGAGAAAGGCAATGGATTAGCAAGGTACATATATGTATATATATGCATACACATTATAAAATTAGAAAAAAAAAAATAAAGAAGTATGTATGGGTAATTCTTTAAACTCGTTTACTTTCGATGTTCAAAAAAAAAAAATCGAAAATTTTTAAATGCTTGGCACTAGACGAACTCAGATCTGTTCGCGTTAATGACTTTTACCGAATGGCATCAATCTTACCGATTTTATTATTAAATCTTCTTATAAAGTTTTGCAAAATTCCGTTTTTAATGATGTTGTGTTGTTCATATTCATCTATTTATTGCAAAATTCATATTTTTTTTAATGAGCCATACATAAAGAAAAAATAGTTTGTTAGTTAATATACACAGTAAATAGTTTTTTGAATACGAATTTCTTAATAAACATAAGAGCTAAATTGTTTACTAACTAGCATGTACATCAAACATAAATAAAAACTTTTTAGTAAAAAATTTACTATATTTTAATTAAAATTGTTATTTTGCTAATTCAGAATAACAATTTAATACATAACTTGAAGGGATTTCTACATCTTTGAATAACAAAATCGTTCCAGCAAAATTTGTTTTATATAAGGGCGTTTTGTGTGCATTTAAAAATTGTCTGTTCATGAATAAATTATCTATTCATGAATATTTTTCTGGTCCTCTTCTCGACCCCCCACGGATGTTCCTACGTATTCCTTGTGGGTCACGTAGCCCCATTTGAGAGCCGTTGATTTATCCCCTGTTTTTATAACACAAACGAAAAAATTGTCTTATCAAAATGTATGGAAAACAACAAATAAATTTGAAATTTATTTGTTTTACATACAATTTGAACAAACGATTTTTGCGGTTGTCTTATAAAAACAGGGGGTTAAAGTATTATGTCTTTTCTCAGTCGCGAGATATTAAGATTTTACAAAAAATGTTATCATATTATTTTTATTCAAAGATGTAATTTTATATATTTCGGACAAAATGTATTATGTTATAAAAACAGGGGGTTAAAGTATTATGTCTTTTCTCAGTCGCGAAATATTAAGATTTTACAAAAAATGTTATCATATTTTTTTATTCAAAGATGTAATTTTATATATTTCGGACAAAATGTATTATGTTATAATGTGCCATGTGAATGGTCTATCCTATTACTATCTAGTTGACCCATTAAGAGCTAGAGGGTCAATTTTATGCATTTAGTTTCCAAAAGCTTAAATTAGCAATTTTTGCAAATAAATCGCATGGTAGTAAATATTACATTTAAATATTGATAAATATATTAAAATTATATTAAGTTCATTGGCAACCGCGATAAAATCGAAAAAAGAAATTTTTGATATATAGTTGCTATTTTATACCAATTTGACGCTTTTTATCCCTACAAATGATTGTTATGATTTTACGTATTTTGCGCCATATCTCGTTGATGTGACTGAAATAACAGACTCTTGTTTTCCAACATTTGGAAAACAAGAGTCTGTTATTGTGAGCACGTTAACAGATTCTACTGGAATAGTTTGGATTACCGCGTGAAATTAGTTTTTAGTTATTTTACACAATAAAGTCAAAAAGCATGTTTCAAAAAGTTCCGAAAGAAAACAAAATGTTATGGACAACACAATAGTAAATTCTCAAATTTTCGCGAAATTTTGAAAAATGTGGGAAACCCTTAAATATACCGCACTAATATAATCAAACATTGAAAATATCATACATTTACATAAAATACAGGTTTAAAACCGCTATAACTTTCACGCCCCTCGAAATAATTAAAACGAACTGATTCCAATTGCATTCAAGATACTTTGTATACAAAAGGATTTTAATGTGCCACCAAAAATATTTATTATTTGAAGATCATAATCAAAAATGTTTGATACTTTAATATGTTTATAAATTGCTCAAAAAAACTGTTTTGGAATAATTAATATAAGATGTTAGCTATTTGGTATTCAATAAAAGGCTTGTGAATTTTGAACAACTTCCAATATTTTTTGCTTGGATGTGTGGAGTGTATATTTTTTAAGGTTATTGAGATAAAATATTTTTTGAAAGAGCAAAAACTTATTGGTTTGCAATAGATAAATATTAAAAAAAGGACGCGAACACTATTCTTTAAAATTTTGCAGATTTTTGTATGTGAACCACAAATTAGTAATGCCCCTTTGTTAATTTTTTTATTTTTTTATTGAATAAATAAAACAAAAATAAAAAATTAAAAAGCTTTAATGTATGTAAATATAATGAATACATATGTAAAAAAACATAGAAAATTTTTATTAACAAAATTAAAGCTAAGTACATATAGTCACCAAAAATGCAAAACAACGTAACTTAAAAATTTTCAAATTTGAGTTTTTTTGATGAAATATAGTTTATTTTTTTAAACTACGTCTAATCACAAAATTTTCAGACTTGGAGCTCATAAAATAGCGATTATATTAACTAATGTAATGATTTTCTTAGGTCAAAACAACTTGTTAAAAAAATAAAAACTATTTTTTTTTTTCTTTTTTTACAAATTTAGATTCCAAATTAATAAAAATATAATATCTCTAAAAATTTTGTAGTAAATGTTATCAGAAATGTTTTTATTACAATTTTTACTCAAATTTGTAGTGATGTTACGTTCTTTTCACTTCACCAAATTGAAATCTTGAAAAACGTAAACACATAACTTCAAAAATATTTTATGAAAATAAAAATATTCATTATAAATATATAAGGTGATATTTAGCGATGTAATAACTCAAACATTTTGTTAGTGTGACATTTTGTTTTGATTTTATAACGTTTTTAATGCCTCCTGTAAAGTTATGAAAAGTGATGTTACGTTGTTTTGCATTTTCGGTGACGATATGTAAATTAAGTTTTTATATTTTTTAAAAGTTATATTTTTTTTATTAAAGATCTACTTTGTGTGATGGTTACAGACTAAGTAAATAAAATAAAAAAATAAAACTAAAGCAAGCTTATTGTTTATTTTGCTGAAAATGCACCTCGTGTGGGGAATCAGGTTACTGGGAAATAATTTATAAACAAATGAATTTATTACCTATCGGTGGTGGCTTGAATGGCTTGATCTTGGCGCTCTTTCATTTGTCTCATACTTTGGAAATTAAACAATAGGTTAGAAGAATTAAAATTACGATCAACACAGAGACAGTTGGTCCTATGATAAGTTTGCCTTCGACCTCTTTAATATAATTCACATTTTGGATGGCCAACTTTTGGATATATGGGAGGCTTAATATTTCTTCATAGCCAGTGACATTAAGAATTACCATGGTTGGTATTTTGTTCACATTTTGTTTCATATATTTATACATGGATCCATTTATATGAATCTCATCATCAAAGATGAGTAAGAAGGTTCCACTGAAGTTTTCGGCGGTGTCATCGTTGACGATGATTATGCCATCATAAACTACAACCAGTGGACTAAGGTGACTGGGTTGAGTGCTGCAGTGAGCTATACCACCCGAGTGGAGCTGTTGGGCACACGTGGGATATAATAACACTCTACAGAACGTTACAATCAGCCACATTGTTATCCTTGCCGAGATGCAAAATCATTACATTATATTGAACAGGGAATAAGCTAACTTTCTTACATTGTAGTCTAGGCTTAAGATACTTGATTATAAAATATATAAAACTATTATATAAAAGGACCTTAACATATGACACTTCCAATAGATCAGATACAGTGATATTTGTAGAATCCAAAATTGCAGGGTTAATTATTCCTATCTTTGTAAGCGTGACAGATAGCATTAAAGTCTCAAGTTCCGAAATTATTATTCTATTTCTTGCGAGAAGTGTTTCATATAGATGACCCGTATCAATTTGTTCGATTTTTGAATTTTTAATGATTATATTAACTGCTTGTGTAAGTTTATTTATCTGGGCTTGCGTTTTTGTATATTTCAGAATTTGCCTTTTTTCGGACTCGGTGAGTTCCTGTTGTTTAAATTTTACGTTCTCAAAGCCGTCGAAATCCGGTGTACCAGGGCTGTGCCTAAGATATTAAGGCTTCTGGCGTGTCTGTGGTGGATTTCGAATGATGTCACAATTGCCCTAATTCGAGTAACGTCGGAGACCAAAATTCATTAGGTTTTGCAAAAGCTCCTAAGAAACTCTTCATCATGTTTCGAAATTTCGTAAGGACTGTGTGAGGTACTACTATGTCCTCTACCTGTGTGAAATTCACATTTGCACACTTTAAAAATTTTATTTTCTTCGAACCGTTTCTAGTTTGGAGTTCACTGTTTTTGAAATCTAGTTTTGCACTTAACTGCGTTAAGTTAAATGTTGACAATGATAACAATATAAAAACGTACTAATCGTGTTGAATAGGTAAGGGTTACACTTTTTATCGATGGTGTTGAAGCCATGGATAGATTTTACTAAAAAAGGATCTTCTACTGAAACTATGTTTTATGTAATTTTTCGAAGCTCCGTATCTATTAATAATCTAATGTTTCTCCTTGCAATTGTCCTTTCTATGAATGGTAGCAGGGAGTTTTGACTAAAAATTCCCTCAGCATCGATTTTTGATGCTACTAATTCTGGCTGGTGTTCATACTCGTCTTGTTTTTGTTCTCCAAAAGCAATGTCTTGGGAAATATGGCTGATCCTTTGTTGCATTGGTCCGGTAAATCTAGCGGAACTACTGTTCAGACGTTTTATTGCCTGCCCCGAGGCTTGAATGTTATAATAACGATCTTGTGTTTGATTTTCATAATACAGGCTCAGAGGACGTTCGTTAGTTATGACTCATAAAACTTTACTACCATCACGTCAAACTTAACAAAACAAGCAAAATCTAGTATAAAAGGCAGGCACCTGATTTATTGTCCTTATATAGATCGAGTTTGATTTTTTAAATTTATTTAATTTAAATGAGATTTCATTTAAAGCTACCTAACTAAATAATTTTATGAGATTTTAATTTTATCTTCCACGCAAAAAAGTCTACCTAGCAAGCACAGACTACACAGACAAGAAACTAATGGCATATGTCAAAAAAGTATTTTCGAATCATTTTGTAACTTTTTCGCATTAGCGGGATATTGTACTTTTGAATCATACTTTTTCGCAGTAGCTATTCGTAGTGAACGATAAAGAAAAAATCGTATTCAATAAACAATGAGTATGTGAAAACAACTACATATATTTTTAAACATATTTGGTAGATAGTAGGGTATCCAATCGATTAACCGACATTCGGTTATCCGAATTTTGGTCGATTAACTGTTCGAATAATTGAAAACCGTCTATTTTCGAATAACAAATAAACCGAATAATTTGTGTCGAACAATCGATTAACCGTAATCTAGTTTTTTGCTATTATAATTTAATAATTTTTTTATTTTAAATTCAATTTTATTTTAAATTCATAGAATTTTTACACGGTTTAGGCAAGGTATACAACCAACACGACCTTCTACAATAGACATCATCCTCACAAGCTCCACCTTAAATATGTCACCTATAGAAACTCACCCTGGCCTCTTTACCTCAGACCATGTTCCTATTACATGTGAAATTTACTGCTCGGTTCTTGAAAGAACTGTTTTGGTAAATTAGCAAATTGGAATGTTATTTCAAAATGGTTTGATACAAAGATAAGATCGTTGGAATCCAATGTTCTTTTGGAATCAAATATTGAACAGGATGAAGTAACAAATATATTGATTGATGCATCCAAAAAAGTTCCAGTTGTCGAAAGGCAAACATGGCAAAGAAAACTCTCTCATTTAACTTTAAACTTAATTGGGAAGCGAAATAGATTTAGACGTAAATTACAGAGATGTTATCAACCGGCAGAGAGACCCCGTATGCTTAGCATATTAAAGCAATTAAACGCTTTAATCAACCAAAATGTTTTTATAGACAGAAATAATAACTGGAATAATTTTTTACAACTTTTACCATATGGTAAACAAAAATTTTGGAAAATCACCAAGGCAATTAAAGGTAAGAGTTGCTTCGTTAGTAATTTGATCGACAATGGACAGAACGTGTATGATAATGTCCGAAAAGCTAATCTCTTAGCAGATGTCTTCGAATACTCTCACCAGTTGACAAAGAGAGCAATCTTATCAGCTGATCATGATGTAAACAAACATATTAGGTGGCTAGATATGCAACTAATACACAACGTAAATAATGATTTAACTACTGTTGAGGAGGTAAAATTCTTTGCTAAAAACATGAAAAATAATAAAGTCCCAGGAATAGACGGAATTAAACCTATTGTAATAAAAAATATGTCAGACAACTTTTTTAGATATATAACTATGATTTATAATTGGTGTCTATCTAATAGATACATTCCTAAGTTATTTAAAAACCCCTTAGTAATACCTGTTTTAAAATCAGGTAAAGACAAAAAATTACCTAAAAGTTGCCTATCAGAATACTAAATATTCTAGACAAAATATTAGAAAAAATAATATTAACAAGATTGAAAGACTTCACAGATAGCAATAACATTTTATATAAAGAGCAATTTGTTTTTAGAAAAGAGCATTCAACTGTTCACCAGCTTAAAAGGGTTATTAATATTATATCTAACAACAAATTAGACAGAAAAAGTACTGGCATAATTTTCTTAGACGTTGAAAAAGCTTTTGACACTATCTGGCATGATGGTTTAGTATTTAAACTGAATAAATATAATTAGCCATTATATATTCAAAAAATTAATTAAAGCTTTTTATCTGAGAAATTCTTCGAAGTAAGAGTACATAATTGCACTTCTACAAGAAGATACATACCTGCCGGGGTTCCACAAGGCTCAATATTATCTCCAACGTTATACTCTATTTTTATATCAGATTTTAAAATACTTAACAATTAGATTTGAAGATAGATGCAGATCTTCAAGTTTTGCAACAATAGGAAATTTGCTGACCTACCTTCTCAACTTCTGCAAAGAAGTTACTGAAGTAGGTTAGATACAATTTCTTTAAATTTATAAGGGATTTTACTATCTTTTTGCCCTACATTGTAATATAAGTATAATTAGATATTTTATATAATTAAATTTAAGTTTTAAATTGTTGTAATACTTTAAGTAAAATCTCATAAAATGTAAATAATAAATATCAGATTTTTATATAGATTGATGATAGTAGAATATAATGTGAATAATATGATCTACAACATTTAACTATCAGATTAGTATTTCATGATAACCTATTGCTATATGGTACATAATATCTAACATTATATGTTATATTGGTTAAAACTTTACTCTTATTACGTTATTTTTTATGTTTATGTTTCAAAGTTTTATATAACCTTTTCATTTGCAAAATTTATTAGGGTTGATACTAGAAAAAAAATGTTTTATCTTTAAATCTATAAAATTCTTAAAGTAAAATGTTGCATGCATATGCATTATTTTATAAAAATGTAAAAACGAAAAATAAGTATTTTCCATCTTAAATTCCCAAAATATTTTCCAGGGAACTTAAAGTGTTTGGAAATAAAAAACCCTACATACAAATCACTACGATTTGACAAAATTTTCGGGTCGTCTCTTTATTAAAATCACCTGATTCCTGTTTGTTATAGTCTGTGCTAGCAAGTATAAAAGAAACAAGTGAAATGTGATAAAAAATTATGTTAAAGTCACAATTTAATTTGTAGTAGTAAAAGAGATTAACATGACATAGTAAATAGTGATAAAGCAATTAAAATTTAGAAGCTATTAAGCACTTATTAGTTATGTACATTATTTTAACAAGCCTTTCTTAGGCGCCCTAATTTACTTTTAGGAGACCAATTATAAAATACGTTTTATAGTAAAAAACAGTGATGAGTAGAAACGATTGTCTACTTATGTAGCTGCGATGGGTTTCTACTCTGATATATTGGCAATTGAAATTTCTAATAAAAACAAAATTAATGTGACCAAAATGAAGAATTTTTTATGAACTCAAATTAAAAATAATTAATAGAAACTAAATTATTAAGAGCAAAATCGAAAATGTATCACATATGTATGCGTGCAAATTTCATCTTAAAAGGACATAACCGCACTAGATCAGAAATCATTAAAAGTCGTAATCAAAAATTTATTTTTTATTTTAAATTTTTACTAATTAATTACATTTTTTAATCGTACTTAAAACAAAAATAAAAAATGTTAAATACTCTGAAGAGTTGTTATGGCCTTTTTGTATTTTAGGTGACATTGGTATATATTTTATTAATATAATTTTAAAATATTGCAATTTTTTTTTGCAGTGTTCGAGATACTCACCAAATTGCCGAAGCACAACAAGAGAAAAACGCAAAATTACGTGAAGCCTTTAATATTTCCGAATATTTTGTTGAAGGCTCTAGTTTTGATACGGATCGTAAAGCTAAAGAAGAATTGGCCAAAAGTTTGGCTTTACAAAAAGAACTGGACGCCCAAAGAGAACAAGCAGCCGCCACGGCGGCTAAAGAATCATCTAAACGTTATGTATTGGTTCGCACACCGTCAATTGAGCGCGATGTTTCCACGGGTGGAATAGGTAGTGGTGGTAATAAAGATGATCACACCATTAAAAAGAAAAAAAAGAAAAGAACACGAGAAAGGTAAATTTTCTTAAAAATATGTATATGGCTTAAATATAAATAATGGCTCTAATTCTAATCACATTTTGCAAAAAAAAAAAAAAAATATTTTTAATTTTGCAAGTATAGTTTTCTTTTATGTATGTATGTTTGTATGTATGTATGTATGTATGTATGTATGTATGTATGTATG
>MINK01004400.1:0-29314 GCA_001735545.1 Phormia regina
GAAAGGTTATAAAACGCTGTTTACTGCGTCCCAACTAAATTGTAAATTTTCTTAAAAAGAACTTTTTAAACTTCCCCCTATCGAAATGAGTAATATATCCATTCATATATGTTGATGTGTAAGTGAGTTGTTTACAATCTCATACAATCTAACATACACGCGCACATTAAAAGACCTACATACATGCATAGTCATAGTGTGGCTCATCTATGTCTATAACACTAATATAATACTTACAATCTAACAAAAAAAAACAACAACGACAACAACAACAAAATGCCAATGGCTGTAATAAAAGAAAGGAAGGACATCAAGTCCTACAGGAACAATACTGTTATCTGACACACAAACATTTTCACATAGTCCATTTCTGCAACATACTATAATACATTATATAACACACTAACTGACATACACTTGCTTTTACACACACACACACACATAGCGAAAGCACTAAATACATATGTTTGTATATTCGTTTGTATTGTTGTTAAATCCATTTTATAAATCGTAAATCTTAAGATACAATATGACCAAACATCATAGGATGATACTACAACAATGGTTCACATTAAAAATATTTATTCTTCTTTTTCTTATTTTTTTTCTCGATATCTTTTGGTATCGAGTTTGAGTTTATTGTATTTTATTTCTCTTCCTTATTTTATTGATTTTCAATGAAACATTTTTCGCACAATCATATTGTGGCCAACTTGTACATATTTAGGTTTATGTTTGTATATGGTTTTAAAATGTTTGCATATGTATGGCTGTATGTATGGATGTGTGTGTGTTTTGGTATAACAAAAGAAGAGGAAAATTCTACTCCAACTTCATTGACAAATGCTCAACAAATGTTTTTCGTTTGACATAAAGATCGAGATAAAATGTCGAACGGAAATTAAAATGGGGACAAATGTTTTGTGGGATAAAGAGACGAAACGAAAGTGGCATTTAAATGAAAATTATTGCTAAAATACGTACGAACACAAATTATGAATAATTTAAGCCAAAAGCCATTCAAGTCAAAAAGGATGATAAATATTATAAATACATATTGAAAAATATTAAAATTTTCTTCAAATTAATGTTTAAAGAATTTTAAATAATTTCATATATTACGAGAATAAAATATTAAATATTTCTAAGAATATTGTTTATATATTTTTCGGAATTTTTCTTTGTGAAATCAACAATTTAATTAAAAATGCAATTTTATATAAAATTTATTTATTTTTTATTTTCTTTTTTTTTAATTTTGTTCAAAAGACACCTACATACATTTTATTTTATATTAATACAATCTAGAGGTCTAAGAACAATATGTGTTAAAAAAAAGACGCATTAAAAAAAGAAATACAGACAGAATAAGTATAACAGCAGGAACTAAAAACCTTATATATTTTTTATTTAACAAAAGCTTAAATGTCAGTGAGCTGACATTATTTATACGACTACTCAATCCTTGGGCAAGTGTAGATGTAAAAGTAACTGCATTAACTTCCTCCATTATGGTTGGATTTGTATAAGTATTTTATATACATATGTATGTATGTATGTATGTATGTATGTATGTATGTATATTGCATTTGCGTGTGGTGTTTTTGCAAATATGAAACATGTTTGTAAGAATGGGAATTGTTTGTGCCACGACTTAACCACATTGTGAAAATATGTACAACGCAATTAACAAAAGGACATAAAAGTTTTATGTTCATTTCTCTATTTTTTCCTTCACCCTTCTTTTTTTGTTTGAGTCGAATTAACTTTATACTAGCTAAATCGTAAGGTACAGTATTATACACATACATACAAATGTATATGCATATGTTATGTATCTGTCTATGTTACATGAAGTAAAAATAATCCTGAAAATAGATATGTATAGGTATTGTTATACTCCCATAATGATAAGTAGTCTAACTTATATGTATTATGGTTCAGTGTAAAATAATACTCTCATTCGTATATCTACACCGAAAGAAGGTATTTTTAATGAATGCGTTACATTAAATGAAATTTATTAATTTTTTTCCAAGAATTTATTAAACCAATGTACAAATTCATAGTTCGAATGAATAATAAAGTTCAAAATATTCATCATTTACAAAAATTTCAATGAAAAAATTCATTAAAATTTAGTGAAAAAATTTGAGCCTATTATGAACATTACATTGAAACCAGTAGTAAAATTTATTTCTTAATAAGATAAGTTAATTAGTTAATTGATTTAATGTATTAGTATATTAAATTTGTATATTCAATGTGCTAATACATTATTTTAATTAATAAGAATCAATTCACAATGAATAAAACATTTGAATCAAAGAAATATATCATTAAATTAAGTTAAAATAAATGCTTTCTAATGGGAAACCAGCTAATTTTTATCTCTTAACAATAAATTACGCGCTTTTATATAAGAGAAAAAATTTGGTTTTGTGTTAGGAACGAAAATTTTTAACCCCAAAATGCTCACTGTACCTTTAAACATACAACCATTAAAAATGCTCCTGTCGTTTTATTTTAGGTCCAATAAAGATCAAAATGATGTTATCTCGTTTAGAGGATATTAGCTGCTTGTTAGCAAAAAAAAGGTTTTGATTTGTCCGTAAAGTTAGCGATCAAACGTGAAAAATGTGATTTTGTTCAAATTAAATAAACTACATATTTTGTAGTTTGCAATGTAAAATTTTAAGAGCAGAGTTGTAATTGAGGCTGAAAAAAATATGATGAGAAAATATGAAAAATATATCTAGAAGCTATGAAACATAATCTGGAAAAAAATCTTGCGAAATCGAGCCACAAAGTCTCATTAGATGGTTGTATCTTATAAGATACACTGAGCGTTCATCTACAAATTAGAAATTCGAAGTCACTTAAATTTTACACTGTTTTATTGCTTATAATTATTTACTTGTTCTTTATTTATTAATTTTTTATAATTATTTTTTGTATTTTTATTATATATAGATTATTATTTTATATATTTCAGAATAATTTAGGAATTTGTTTAGTTTATACAGGATTTTCTATTCGTTGAATTAGAAAGTTTGTGAAATATAATAAGCAAATTCTTATCCAGAAATATACATTCCGGATAAGATTTATTTTTTTAATAAATTAGCCATGGTTTCTTTTATTAATTGGAATTGAAAAAGAAATACATATTTATTTATGTGAACGTTTTTAAGGGTTCATTTGGAAAACTAAAAAAAAAACTACTTTAATTAACCAGAAATATCATTCATAAGAAATGTTTTCGGTTCCAAATTTATTCAACAACCAATTTATTGCAGGAACTATGAAGACTTTGCCACAATAGCGGGAAGAAAAAGGACACTAATAACTGCGTCCCGCTTGTAAGAGGCCAAACTACAGTTAATCGACGAAAATGATTAATAATAATTTTTTCATCAAAACTAATTATTATAACGTTCTAAAATTTTCTTCAGATGTAGTCAGAGCACTTCAGTGCAATTCTGTCCAAATATTTGGACTTCATTTGTATCTTAGTTTCGATCACCAATGAAATCAAATATTTTTTTCTTGTGATTATTATGTTTTCATACCTAACTGCATTAGATATGGACATACTGGGTTTGAAATTCTGTTGTAATTCGTGTTGAAAAAATTATTTAAAATATATATTTTTTGTCCCAATAATATTCTGAACATAACTACCTATGTCTGTCCGTCTGTCTTTCTGGCTATTGAAACCAGTATAGGACTTGGGGCGCACCACCTAGGAGAACGAAATTTAGCTTAAATATTTTTCTTATATAAGGTATGGTTGGCAATGAATATGGATAAAATCGGTTTATTTTTTAACATGCTTACATGTTACATGTTAAGAAGGCATGTGGTTTTGGGCAGTTTTTAAAAGTATATGTTTAACTTATATTTGTAATACATTGTTTTAATGAATCTGTACATAAGGTCATAATTAGTGCACAAATTCATTGAAACAATTAACTATTTCATTGTATTTATATAACTTTTTGGTTCAGTGTTCAAACCAAAAAAATATCTTTGGATAACTATATGTTTATAACTTCTTATATGTGTACCTGTTTATAGGAAAAAACTGAAATTTAAGTTAATTTTACCCACCAACCATCTAAAGCAATTGTAATAAAAATTTCTATACAATTGTCATACTCATCATAACGCCTTTTTTAAACACATCCTTGATATCATCATCAACACAATGCTACATGTTTTAGTTCCCTTATATTTTGTTCTAGGGAAGTTTACTTTCCGCCCAGAGATTTACACCATTCCCCCTGTTTAAACTTATATTCACAACAATAACATTGAATGTGTGCTATTCTTGTTGTTGTTGTCATTCATACTGTTTGTATGAAGGATATTAATTTCTCCAATACATATAGAATATTTGTTTGCATGTTTGATTTTTTTGAATATTTTTTTTATTTTCCTTTTTTATATCAAAATTATACGGAAATCAATATGAATGGATTACAAACCAAATCAAAAAACACTTGAGTACAATACAAATAAATAAAAAATAATAATAATAATAATAATAATGTTTAATGGAAAAAAGTACACACAGAGAAAAAAATCTAAGAATAAAATATTATGATTGGAATATAATGTTTTTAAATCGTTTATTTGCGAAAACGCAACAAAGATTTTTTGGATGTAATTCTGTAATGTTTGTACCTTTGGAGATAAAATTCACATGGTCAGAGCATAAGTATTTTCAAGATGATTTAGAGGAGGTATAGAGAGTCAGTGGGTGACTCACCAAAGTGAGTATTTTTTTTTTGAAAAAAATTATATATAGATAGACCATACAAATTTCTAAAAAGAAACACGTTTACATGTATAGGTTATCTTTTATATTTTAGAGATATTCAGGTTGAAATAAAATTTTAGCTAATTTTTAGTTTCTCTTTGTATTTTTTTTAATTTGAGGTACTTAATAGTTCCCCTAAGCTTTTTCTAAAATATTTTTCAGATTTCTTAAAAAATTCTGAATAATATTGCTGCAAAGATCATACAAATATATAAATCCATTAAAAAATTATATTGAACGAAATTTGGAACCTTAAAAAATTACATTTTGGATTTTTCTTCCAAAAAGATGACAATATTTAGAGAAAAGAGTAAGAATTTAAATGAAGAAAGTGTATTTTTGGAAGATACTTTTCTTGGATTGAGATTATGGCCACTTTGGTACAGTTTTTCTAGTTCATTAATTTTGGACTAGTCTTTCTATGTTTTGTCGTTTAAATTCTAGTTCATTTTAACTATTAACTTCATTTAAAAACACGCTTCAAATTTTAATTTGAAGCGTGTATTTACGAAACTCCAAATACTTATATATAAACCTTAAATCTGAACCCTGCTAGCAATTGGGTTATCGTTTTATCCACTATCAGAAAAATGACTCCTTTAAGTATTCTTATTATGTTATTTTCTGGATAAACAAAAACAAATTAAATTCGATTTTTCAAAAAATGTGAAGAAAACTATGGTTATTTAGTTTGGGGTCTTACTTTCAGAGGTATATAATCGAAGTTTAAATTAAAAGTTGATTATAAAAACGAATAAAAATATAAATAGTTTTTAAAGTAAAAAATAAAATTAAATTATGTTTTAAAGTGAGGCAAAAATGAAGGAAAAATAAAATTGAGCTACATTTTCCCACCTAAATGACGCAATTTCGATGCCCAAAAAATACCCAAAATAGTGTCACCCAAAAAGCATTAAAACTGCGACACACTTCTTCCCGAACGCTGACACTTCTTGGATAAGAAAATGATATTCTGCTATATCTAACTCTTTAGTTCAAATTTAGATAGAAAATGTTTGAAGAGAACTTGGGAATAAAAACAAACTTTTAGTCCATTTGCACTTTTTAATATTGCAGTAATAGACCGGTCCCTCAGTACCAGTTAAGTACCAATTGACACCTAACTCATCATCAATGATCCAATTGAAAACTAACACTCTCACTATTTAAGAGTTAATAGCAGTGATGCGCACACATACTACTAGACATTTGCGTTTGTAAAGCAGCAAGAAAAAGATTAAATGAACGTTGCTCAATTTTATAATAATTAAAACAGGTAAATGGATTTTTTGAACTGGAACTGTTGCATTTTAAATTGGTAAAGCAGGCAAAAGCCAATTTAAAAAGATTTTAGCATATCATTGCTTTTAAACACTGGTAAATTATTTCACTTTTTTCTAAACTATATATTTTTGTTAACAAAGTTTTAAACATAGAAAACAACTTTTCATTCTCTGAGGAACAAAAATTGTTCTCACAAGTATAAATTTGTTCTGTATAAAATTTACTAACACATACAAAGAGATAGGTTTTTATACTCACCATCAAAAATTTGGGGGGCATATTGATTTTGTCATTCCGTGTGTAATATTTCAAAGGAATCATTTACGCCCCTACAAAATATATATTTTCTGAGTACTGATTAGATTCTGAGTCGATCTAGCTATGTCTGTCCGTCTGTCTGTTGAAAGTAAGATAAGGCTCGAACGGGACAACGTATGTAGACGAAATTTATTTTATATAAGGTTTGTTCGATATTAAAAATGGGCAAAACCGGTTAACAAATAAAAAAGTTCTAGGATCAATGTAAACTCGGAAGCAAAAAATGTGCGGTTCACCCACTTTACCGCCCACCTCCCATATAACGTAAAATTAGAAAAGGTTGATGGTGGGTATATAGTAGGGTGATTGACATGGTTTTTCATCCGGTTTTTCCAGTCAATGTGCTGTGTTGTTTTTCAAAATGTTCATTTTTCGAATTCGAATAGACCGTTTTTTTGAACACAATAAACCGGTTTTAAAAATATTATTTTATTTTATCTGTTCTAGTAATATTTGCATCGACATTTTGGGAGTATTTTTTTTAAATTTTTTAATGCTTCAAAAATATGGTTTAAGGTAAAATTGATATTAATTCAGGTGGACTAAACAAATAAATATGTAATAATTATCTTAAACGAAATTTTAATGATTTTGGAACTAATCAAGATTATTGGAACTATTAAAATAAAATTATATTTTTTTCACACTAATAAAGTATATATAATTCTGTGTTGCCGGCATTCGGCTGAGCATAAGGACTTTTTCCACTGGGTATGTCAAACACCGGCATCGATCAATAAGCTTTTTTGAATATGAGAAAATTTTTTTAAATCCGCTATTTTTATACAAAATTTCAATTTTCTTCCTAAGGTGTTAGTTAATATGGTCGTGTTAGATATTATTAAAAAGGTTTTTTAAATGACATACAATTAAGATCCGACAAAGACAGTCAGATAAATATATTAAAATTTTAGCGGGTTATATCGAAAGAGCGAAAAAAAATGTACATCACTAAAATGTCAAGTAAAAGTATACTTGAATCAGCATTAAAATTGTTTTAAAAACTATACTTCCGGTGCTATATTTTTACACGCTATTTATATTTGTTTAAATAATTCTCTTCGTTTTTTAAAGATGTATTTAAAAGATTTCAACTATAGGTATAATTATCCTATAATTTAGTAGGCCGAGCCGAATATAACATTCGCGCTTGTTGACAATTGAGTTAAGTTTTTTATAAGCAAATTTGTTTTCTATGTGTTTCCTATGGTTTGAAATTCCATTGTGTTTAAAATAAAATGAGTATTCGTAACATATTACATCAAAATCTCATTTAATAAAAAAAATAATTTTTTAAATTTTCTGATTTTATAAAAAAATAATTGGTTATTTTGTTATCCTTTGTTTGATATTTAGATTTTACTCTCGCTTTCATTTACAAATTAATAATCAGTTTAAAAAAACTACATATTATATTCATAATAAAAATACATATAATATTCTTTATATCAGCTGTTTAAATTTTTACAGAATATTTATTTTATTTCACAATTATTTCCTCGAACTGCAAAGATTTACCCTCAACACATTTCTCTATAATCATACACATGCATGTACATATGTATATAAGGGTGTATGTAAAGTTAATACATACATATATTAATAGTATAAACAATTTAGAGATTGTAAACAATTTTATAAATTACCGGCATATAAAATCAATTTGGTCAACTAAACTAAATATCAAAATCATTAATTTGCTAACAACCAAAATAAAGAGAGCCAGTTAGTGTAAGAGGGAGAGAGAGAGGGCATTATGAATTTAAGCCACAATGATGGCAGTTGAGATAAAATATATATAAATTATAGTATCACTATTAAATCAGCCATTTCATAACACCACCACCCGTAACGTTACATGAAACTTAAATACTATGACCCACACTCCTCTTCTAAGGATATTGATGCTTTTGTCATTTATTTTTGTTTGATAATAATAAATCGAATATTAAATAAAGTTCTATAAAATACATAAAAACACAAGTAAAGTAAGCTAAACATTCAACACACGCATACATACTAACACAGACACACACAGATACAGTTAAAGTAAACAAATCATAAAGGATGTGATGGTAAGTTACGAAGGAAACCCGTCAACAAATTATAAGCTGAAAGGACAAAAATACCAACAACAAAAGCGGCAGTAGCAGTGACAAGGGAAAAATAAAAATTAAAATAAAAAAAGTAAGAGAATAAGCCAGAGAAACGGAGAAAAACAAAAATTTCAATTGAATTTACT
Organism: Phormia regina; assembly: GCA_001735545.1. Taxonomy (NCBI): domain Eukaryota; kingdom Metazoa; phylum Arthropoda; class Insecta; order Diptera; family Calliphoridae; genus Phormia; species Phormia regina. Next base: position 8,670 of record MINK01004400.1, read on the forward strand.
TTGTTTTATTTTATATGTATGAACTATACGAGTATTCATTGTACTCGAACTGTTATAAAAGAGATGTATCGTGCCTAAAGGCAATATTCAAACGGAAATGTGTGTTTTTCTGTTGTTTTCCTTTTATGTCCGTCCATTTGAATGAACGTATGTATATTCTCCCCTTTGTAAAGTTGGCGTGACAGACAAACTGGCTGTGTGCCTGTCTGCCTGCCTGCCAGCCAGCCAGCCATCCAGTCACCTTGTCTAAAAGTCAGTCAATTTATGTTCATAATGCGGGTTTAATACAAATAGAGGGAAATGTTTTTTTTTCTTCTTTGTATTCAGAGTACAAAATCATGTTATCCTTTTTGATTTCAGCTTTTGTATATATAGAATTTTCTCTTATTATAGAGATTTCAAAGAACTGAGAATAACTATTTGCTAATGTGGTTGTTTTTTAGGTGTCATGCGCACATCATTCAAATGCTCTTAGTTATTTAAAACATTTAATTATCTACTCAATTTTATCTTTTGCCTCGCCAATGTCTTTTAAGTTGAAAGAGTCCTGTTGTGTCTCTGCACTCATACTTTTCTTATACTACAATGATTTCATTGTCCTTTTTTATCCTTTTTATTTCTATTGTTTTTATAGTAAACGTGTATGCGTTATGAATGTACTATGTACTTGTTTGTTTATATGTATGTCCGTCCGTATGTCTGTCTGTCTGTTTGTCCCTCTGTGTAGAAATGTGTAATTTTATCCTGTTTAGTTTTAGTTCAGTGTGTTTATTATTATTGCTATTGTTTTTATTATTGTAGTTGTTGTTGTTGTTGCTTTTTATAGTACGTGTATTGTTTCTGGTAAAATTCATATGTCCGTCCTTTTGCTAGCTTCCCTGTCACCTTATATCTGTTGGTATTTTATGTGTTAATGTCACTATTGTTATTGGGAAAATTTGTTACCCTTATGGCCAGTTTAATCCGATTTGATTTGCTTCTTTTAGTTGAGTGTATCCGTCCGTCTGTCTGTCCGTTCGTCTGTCCCTTTGTGTTTATTTTTATTGTTGGTTTTGTTTATTCCTAAGTGTTACTTGATGTCTTGTATTCTTAATTTTCTTATGTTTTACTGCTCTATTTCTTATTTTTATTTTTTATCCGTTTATATGATTTAAGTATAACAATTATGCTTGATACAATCGTACATATATGTACATATTTCATATTATTGCATATTTTTATGGTCACAAAATAAATTAAATACTTTAAGGATAATTTTATATTCTACGCAGATATTATTGAAATGATTAAAATTTAGTTAATGTGGTATATAGTTTTAAAGGCAAATATTATACCAGTACTAACGTTTCCAAGAATGATCATAACTTAAATAATGACAAGGTTAGGTTGGGGCTATGGAAAATGGCACAACCCACACAAATCAAATATTGCTATTTTCCCATATTTAAACCCATCACCACAGGTGTAAAGGGTATTCCATTTGAAATTTCCACAATTTTCGTAGGATTTATGAAGCTCACGTGTAACCGACATATATAATATATATTTTAAACGATCTAAAATCCTTTCCAGAATATTGCTATGAAAATTCATTAAAATCGGTTTATAAATGGCGGAGATATTAAAATAAAAAACAGTTTTTAATCCGGTTTACGAGTTTATGAAGCTAAGGACTTAATTTTTGCGAAAAGAATTGGAATTTTTCTTTAGAAAAATTTAAATAAGTCGGTTCTGTAGGTACAAGGGCTTCGTTAATGCTAAAGATTTTTATTTTTATATAGATCAGGCATAAATATTTGTAAAAAAATTTCGGGTTTTTTTTATCAATCAAATTCTTTCATAAACAACCGAGTTTTGTAGGAAAAACTACAAAGAAATAATAAAAATACACACACAAATACGTATATTGATCATTGTAATCTAGATTTATAAATTCGAGCATATTTAATCATATTTTTAGACGAAAATTTTATTTGTCGGTAAAATTATGAAGGGTATGAAAGATTCGGCCTAGCCTATTAGAGACACTCCTGCTCTAGTTTATTCTTATTTCTTAGGTTTTATGAAACATTTCCATAAGTAATAATTAATAATAATCATATGTTATATAACACAAAGCAACAAAATCAAAAAAAATGGAGGCTTGAAAGTCCCCTATAAAATTTTGTTGTATCGTGGTTTCAGTAACACAAATATGGTCCAAGTTTAAATTCCTTGAAAGGATTTTTTTTTTTTAATTTTTAAGTAAAATTATATTTTTTTTCCACACAATTAATGATTACTCAAAAAGTTTTAGACCGATATTATTGAAATAAATTTAGAAAATTTTATATTTAAATATTCTTTAATTCCGTCATATATTATATTTCAATCTGCTCAGTAGTTTTGGAGTTATATTGAAAAGATAAAACAAAAAATATATTATTTTCGTGAAAATAAAAATTGAAAATGATAAAAACTGTTTATATTTAATGCTTTATCGTAAAGCCACATATAATAGCAACAAAATGCGATATCGATCATAAAAATCGATTGATGTTTTTCGAATTTATTCTCAATTAAGTGAATTTGCTGATTATCAAAAAAATTTAGTTTTTTGAGGTACTTCTCCACATATGTTGTCATAACTCAAAAACACCTTGTCAGATTTTGTTAAAATAATTCTAAAAAAAAATTTTAAATTACAAGAATTTGTTTTGATTTGTTTCAAAGTTATGAAACAAACTGTTAAGTAACAAATATAAAATATAAAGTAAAAAAATCAAAATTTGATTCGGATTCGACTTGAACGAATCTAGATACCCACCATCACGGTAAATTTGGTAACCACACCCATTGTTTGTTACCGAATTTACATTGATCCTTGAACTATTTGTACAAAATTTCGTTGACATTTCACCTTTTATGGGAGTTGGGCTGTTAAATCGAAGGACCACGTTCATTTTTGGGTTTTAAGTTTATATTGACCCTCAAATTATTTATACAAAATTTTGTTGTCGTACATGGTTTTGTTTTATAAATATTACCAGAAAAGTATAAAACGCACAGCCAGTGTTGTTTTGTTTTGTGCCAAATTTCGTCCCCCTATCTTGTCCCGTTCGAGCCCTATCCTGCTTTCAACAGACGGACATAGCTAGATCTACTCAGAATCTATCCAGATTAACTTCTGATTGGCTGGTTGGATTTGCATGAAATTTGATATAAGAGTAACAGAGGAGTGTTAAATATTAAGATTGATCCTTCAGGGAGGGATCAAAGGGGGCTTAAATTATGGTACCTCTGACATAGGCCCTGGTAATACCTAAAAATGTTCTATTATCTCTTATAGTTAAGAGTTGTTTGTGTTTGAATTTTTAAGTACATCAGTTTTGCATGTTCTTGTTCTCAGTGACTTATAAAACTTTAAAGTTGTGAAAAAAGCTTATAAATAAAGTTGTGAAAAAAGCTTATAATAATGACATAAAATTATTTGAATTCATAACCTTTAAATTATAGAAATAGTCTACAGAAATTTCCTTATGTTGTTTTACTATATTTCCCGTTAGAAAGTATAAAATTATTACATTTATTTTAACATAATTTAGTGAGTTATTTCATTGATACAATGTTATTGTTCTTTGTTTACAGCGTATTCTTAATTAAATCAATGTGTCTGTACTTTAAAGCAACGAACAATGTTATTTAAATCAATTAAGTAACTAATGTGTTAGTAACTGATAAACGTATTTAATAAGGAAACAATTTTTAATTAAAGGTTCCAATGAACTGTTTATAATACTTAGCGTTAATTTTTTCAATGAATTTTAATGAATGTTTTCCTTGAAACTCGAATTATTACTTTAACTTAATAAATTCTTGGAAGAAAAATTAATGAATTATTTATAATGTACTTCATTCATTAAAATTATTTTTTTCAGTGTAAATCTATGGAAAACTTAGGTATATAACTCATATGCATACAAATCGACATTAATTAAACAAGACTTTTGTGAAATACAAATAGTTTTTTTGGCGGAATTTCTTGATACATACACATGACATGTATGCACATATAGTTTTATGTGTGAATGTAAATATGATTGAATAGCAGCACAATACAAACTAATATAAAATTGTATAAAATTCATATAAAATACACACGTTTAATTTCTACTCTACAATGAAAACATGTGTAAAATAATATTTTATCCAAAATGAAATGAATATGAACAGTAGTGCACTTGATTTAACAGAAACAAAAAAAAACCCTCAACATTGAGAGTCATCACTCACAGAAAAATGTTGGTAGATTTCTTTTCATTTGTGGATAGATATTAATGAATGGATTTAAATAATAACTAGAGTATAATCTACTCATTCAGTTCTCTAGATTTGAAAAGGTCAGACTTAACTCAGAGAAAATATATAAAGGAGAAGTTAAGCGCGTCTATTGCTTTTCTTTCTAATACCTTATATTATTTTCTCGAGTGTATTTAACATTCCTCTTGGTAACTCCCCCTATTTAAATAAAATATAAAAAAATATATATTTCCACCTAAAAGTTCATATAATCATGATTATTTTCTGGCTTTTCCACCAAAACCACCCCTCAACATATTACACTGTTATATTTGCACTCGTATTTGTAATAATTCGTGCACATAATACTCTCAGTTCTCATTCTATGTTAAATACTATTACGTATGATTTTATGGTTTTTGGCTGGTTGTGAGTTATTTTATTATTTCAACCGTCAATATCATCACTCATACGAATATTTAGTTTTTCTTTTTTTTTTTTCTTTTATTGTTATTATTATTTACAACTACAATTTTATATTTTCATGTCATTTAAATGAGTTTTTAATTCCAACAAACAGCGTCAACTTTTTTTCACTTCTTCAATTTGACACGCAATTTCATTGTTTTAATGAATAGTTTACGTATCTAAGGGAGTTTTAGTAACGGGAATTTTATCCTTATTGCAGTTAAATGTAAATTATTATTTTTATAATAGAGAATATTAAATATCGAGTTGTATTAAAAACAATATTGAAATGATTATGAAATTTAATTGAATCGATAGGGTTAAAATAGGGGAAGCACAGTGGTTCCAAAACACTTTTATATTATTCTGAAAATGGAAAATTTATTTTTATTATTTTTCAAAAAGTGCCCAATAATTTGTTCGGGGCGTATAAAGTACATCCGAAGTAACTTGAGGATAACCTCTGCCCACAAAACCTACACAAACTTTGTCAAATTTTTAAAAATCGTTTTAATTTTTATTATTATTATTATTATTATTATTATTATTATTATTATTATTATTTTAACCAAGTTCCTAAATTTTAAAGGGACACGTTTCATATGGATTAGGATTTTGGGTATTTTCATGTAAAAAGTTGGTCGATTTTTTAATTCTGTAATTCTAAGACAAGTTTTTATTTATTTTACTGAAATTTCTATAATATATCACTGTACATTGAAATTTAATTAAAGTTTAAATATTAACTTTATGTAAAAAAAAATGCTAATTTTGAATTCCTTGGTCCTGCGATCAAATTACATTTCACTAACATTGTTCTTATAAATTATTAATCTCCATATCTTAACCTTTTCTTGGATATCAAATACTTGTACAAAAAGTTTATACTTTTGCTTAAAACCGAACAGAAACTTGGTATCCTCTAACCGAATTTCTCAAACGTTTGTACCCAAACACCCAACTGTGCAAAAATTACGGAATTATTTTCCAAAGCAAAACGTTTTGAACCACTATTGGAAGTTATTTAACTGTTAACAGAATAATAATGAAATAATTAATAACAAAATTCGATTACAAAAACATTGTTATCACGCAATTATTGTTGTTAACATGATTATAAAAAATTAATTTTGAAATATTAATATAAAATAAATTTTATGAAGTTAATATTAATTAATATGATTATTATAAAATAAATAAATAAATAAATAATTTTAAAGACCTTGGTTTTGGAAATAATGTTAATTAGGGAAAATATTAAATTAAATTATAAAAAACAAAAATTAAGCAGACAATGAAAAATTTTATATATCAGAGTTATCTTAATTATGGCCCAATAGCTCTGGTACTAGAAGATATAATGGGGACCTCTTAATAAACTTATAATTGTACACTCCTAAACAGCCAATTAGAAGTAATAAATGTATTATTATTTCTAAAACAAATTTCTTTGCTCCGCACTGCACAATGGGTCTAAATGAAAAATAAATGGTAATAAGTCTACATCTCTGAAACCAATGAATCGATTTAAATGAAACTTAGACCATTTATAGATGAGCAGTTACGCTTTTAGGATATTGTTAGCTAGATTGTGTAACTGGTGCACGGACAACGCTACAGTGGACCAAATTTGACCTCGAAAGTGAAAACCATAAAAGATTTTAAATATTTGTACATTTTTTTCTAAGCAAGGTAAAAAATTATCTCTTATGTATTAAATTATCCCTAGAGGGAAAAGGACTAACACAAAACATGTCACGGAATTGGTTCAAAGTGACAGGGATCAGTTTTAGTTCTAAAACATTTTATGAGCTGGACCTGTCACCTTAATATGGCTTTTGCCTAGGAGAGAGAAATTCACATTTTTTAACCAGTTTTGGGACAGGTCACAGAACTAACCCGAAAGGGCATATTCAGTATTAATAAATATAATACAATGTTTTAAAAGCAAATATATTTTTATATTTTTTTTATTTTTTAAATATTTACAATTTATATTTTTTTGTTAATATCGATGGCGCCACCCCGAATCGATCCCAGATTACTTTTACTTATCTCATATTTTACACACTCAGCTACTGATTGTTATAGCGCGCTAGTTGGTAATTGCTCATTGGCACTCACTGGTTAAACTGGTTCTCAACTGGAACTTTGATGACTGCTAGGCGTCAATTGGTACTTAACTCGAACTTTGGTGGCTATTAGGTGCCAATTGATACTCAACTGGCACTGAAGGACCGATACTATTGCACCAATTGCTCATATAGGCCTTGATTCTTTTTCCACTTGCTCCATCACTTTTAAAATAAAATTTTTACAATTTTTTAAAAAATACACTTAAATTCTCTATAATTTTTTCTGTTTTTCAATTCCATAAAAAGAAAAAAATTCAAAATTGAAAAAATCTCAAAAATGGTAATTCTTATATTATATTTTTAAATTGATTAACAAAGTTCAATGTTTTTGAATTTTTATGATAAACTGGACCTCAGTAAATGCGAAAATTCTGAGTGATTACCCTACATTCAGCAGTGATAAAAAATTGTTAATTTTTGATAAAAAATTCAAATTTTTTAGTTCGTAAAAAAATTGATTACTGATTTCGCTACTTCTACGAATTATACGATAGTTCATTATGTTGTTAAAGGTTTTGCAAGAAATTATGACAGTCTTCCGAAAATATGGATATTTTTAATAATAAAAATTTTAATTTTTAAAAATATATATTAAATTTGCATATATTTCTCGAATCTTTATCAAATATTAATTTTTCATTAAATCCTTTATAAATTTATTTCGAAAATATTCCAGTTCAAATTTACAAAATATGTTTTTGAAAACCAAAAATTTAGATTTTTTATGTATTTTAAGGAAAAAAAGAACAAAATTTTAAAGTAATAAAACTTATTATACATAGTTTTAAAGAAGACACAATAACCTTTAAAATGATATATAATATGCATTATTTCATTAATTCAACGTTTATAATTTATAGATTTATAAAGAGCCCAAAAATTTAATACAGTTATGAACAATTGTTTTATATTATCTAGACTCCTTTCTTAATATGAATAAATTTCACTTAAGTATTTTAATATACAAATGATAATATCAATAGATTATTAGTTTTGTATAAAAAAAAATTAATGAAACATTTAATTGACTTTAAGAAAATTTCCTTTTAAACATTTCTTTGACAATAAATAAAAAACGAAAACGTTTAAATACCAAACATGCAACAAAAACATTTTTCTGTTTCTGTTTTTATTTGTTTTATTTATTTTATGACTATTTTTCCCCATTTTCCGCCTAATAAATAAAACACTCGAAATAAACCAAATAAAATGAAAAGCACAAGCAATATAAAAAATGGTGGCAAATAGAAGAATTGGTTTTAAAATTGTCTTATAACAGGCGAATGGTTGTTTCATGACTTTTTCCACCTCTTCAGTTTCAATTTTTTTATGCTTCACTTCATTATCACCAACAACATAACCATCAACATTATCATTATGATAAAGACATCAACATCATCACACTCTTTGTGATTTAATCATAATCTCAAACATTCAACTCATTTGTTTGAATTAAAAGTAACGTTTTCCGGATATTTCATTCAAATAGAGAACGACAACCAACAATATTCCTGCTGCTGTTGTTGTTGTTGTTGCTGTTGACTAAGTGACAATATTTTGCCGTAATAATAACAATGAAAATATGACAAACATTTAGTCAGACAATCAAGTATCGTCAATATCATCATCGTCATCATGTGATTTAAATCCAAAACAAAAGCACATTTTTCTCGTTCCGCTATTTTGTTGTGTATTTTATTCAAAAAAACAAAACGAAAGCAAGAAATAAAAGGGGAGCACATCTCTATGTTGTATGTAGATTTATTTAGAGATTTGTCTTCAAGTCTCCCCTCAATTTAAACAATTTCAATATTAAATTATGGTTTGTTTAAATTTATTTCTAAACAAAATCTTTTGGGGTATCGAAATTTTTGTGTGGTCGTTTTCAGTGTCTATTGAGTCTTTTCTATCTGTTCGATAGCTGATATTGTTTTTTCTTATTTATTGGGTTTAAGTTATTTAAAGGTCATTCAATAAATATAAAAATGAACCTCCGATGACAATGTATAGAGATTTGTTTAAATCTTTTACAGCTTTTTAATATAATTTATATGTATTATGTAGTTTTTGGATTTTATGAACATGTTTAGAGATTAGCTGATACCAGTCAATGAATTAATGAATTTTAATGTATTAATGAATAATGACAATTAAAATATTGAATCTGGTTTATTCAATGTAAATGTTGGAATATGTAATATAAATGTTCAATAAATACACACACGCAAAGAAAAAATATGATGAATAGAAAACATAATCGGGTCATATTATGATTGGATTTTATGGTTGTCTGTCAATTATATCATAGTTAGAGGAAGCACAATCACAATAAAAAATTGTGTTAATCTGCCAACATAAATAAGTAAATAAATAAATAAATAAATAAATAAATAAATAAATAAATAAATAAATACAACAATAATATGGTTGAATCACAATAAAAATACTCATAGTGACAAAAATTTAAAAGTAAATAAATAAATAAATAAATAAATAAATAAATAAATAAATAAATAAATAAATAAATAAATAAATAAATAAATTAATTAATAAATAAATAAATAAATAAATAAATAAATAAATACAACAATAATATGGTTGAATCACAATAAAAATACTCATTGTGGCCCTGCGAAAAATGTGTGCCACTTATATTAATGAACCGGTTACTCAGTACCAATTGAGTACCAACTGACACCTAACGCGTCACCAAAGCTACAATTTAGTACCAGTTGACACAAACACACTCACTATTTAACAACCGAGAGTCATGTAATAACATTTCGTGCGAAATAGCAATCAGTGGCTGAGTGGTTAACGTTGAAGTCTATAAAACAACATATGCTAGATGGGCTCGGTTATAAATTAAAAAAAAATAATAAAAATTTTTAAAAAATAAACAATTACCGAATTTTTATCAAATTTTTGTTACATTAATCGACACTGAACCTGTCCTCTAAATCCATTACTGCGATCTGTCCCAAGGGGCTTATTAGCCACCTCCAATGACAACCCCGTGTAAAAGTTACAGGTTCTTCTCATATAAAGTTTTGGAACTGGAACTGGTCACTAGCCCTAAAAACTTGTCACGTGACTAGTTTTGAACCGGTTCTATTTACTTTAGGGATATTTTTAACACACCGATAGATATATTGTCAATTCAAAACTACAAGCTCAATAATATATTAATTTTTTTTTTTTTAACATAGAATTTTAACAACAATATTGTGGTTCTAATTTAAACATATTGCTAAACATGTTGTGCCGACAATATAATTGTGAATTGAAAAGAAATGTATAATTGCTACAATGAAATTATTTGTAAAATAAAATATATTCAACAATAACAATGTTTACTATGACAATATAACATTGCGATGAAAAAAATATTGTCGGAGCAAGCATATTAAGATAAGCTTTTTCTCTACATTCATAATACATTTCATATTATCATAATTATACTTTGAACAACACATAATTTTTCAGGGGTACCAAAAAATTTAATTATAATTCTAAAATAATTCAATTTCAAAGTTCTGCCATATTTTCTTATGAAACATTTTATTTTTTCCGCCAATGTTTTGCTCCTGGAAAATACTTACAATTCCGCGTTTACAAAATACCTAAAAGTTGTAAATTTAATTTACAATAAAATCATAAAACCAACATTGCTTAAATATTTCAAAAACCTTAAACTAAATTATTTAAACAAATTTATATTAAAATGTTTTATAGCCCTTTTATTCGCATACCCTTCAACCCTTTAAGGATTAATAACAAATGTGTAAATAATAATAAAAAAAGAAGATGAATTCAACTTGACATCTTTGTTTAAACTTTATTTTGCTTCGTTGACATTTTAAATCTTTTCAATAACTGGCTCCCCTCAAATCTTAAAAATCTTCGCCTAAAAAGAAGACATACATATAAATATTACAGAATAACAGACAACAGCAACAACGGCAAACGACATCATGGCATTAGAAATGGGTCTAAATAACCTTAAATTATACAAAAAAATAAAAGAAAAAATATAAAGGGAAAGAAAATGAAATTTATAGCCGACTCATAGAATGAACTTGTTGTGCACATAAAACCCACCATTCAAACACATTTAGATGGAAATTTTGTGCAGAAGAAGACAGAAGAATTATTATAAAAAAGATATTGTTGAATGGCAGAAGGAAGATGTAATGATATTTCTAGATACATACATACATATATGTATATTTAAGAATATTTTGAAGAATATGCCAAATGCAAAATAAATGGTAATAAGTCTTGATCTCTAAAACAACTTAACCGTTTTAGATGAAACGTGAAACATCGATAGATGAGGATATTGTTGTCCAGATTGTGTAACTTCAGCTCGCCAAAGTTGTTTTCTTTTTGCAAAACAAATCACTTTATATACTTAATTAAAAATAAAAAAAAAATATTAACAAAATTTGATACTTTTTGTAATTTTAAATGTAATTCTAAAAGTTCGGGACTACCACCCTACATCCAGCAGTTGTAAGAAATGGTAAATTTGAGCTTGTAGAAAAATTATTTTTATTTTGATTATTTGGTATCATCAATGTTTTAAAATTATAATATTTGTCATACATAGTTTTAAGAAAGATACAATTTCCATTAAAATGATATATAATATGATTATTTTGAATATATTACACTTCTAATATTCTATTTCAAATAATCAAAACCCCCAAAAAAAAAAAAAATAATAATAAATCTTCATGTTTCTTTCTATTATTGGTAAGGCAGTGAGAAATCTCGGTGCGGTAATGCCGTATCCAAAATTGTATGAAATAAACACTTTACTAATTTAAAATTTATTATTATATATCATTTTAAAGAAAATTGTGCTCTCTTTAAAACTATGTATAGGAAATTTAACAATTTTAAAATATTTATCATATTTTTCTTAAAATAAATCAAACAAATGCAAATTATATTTACAGGGGTAAATTTCATTAATTTTAAACTGAATATTTTCTTAACGCTTAAAGGTAACAAAATAATTTTTATATGTGTTATAAAATATATAATAAATAGTGATAAATGTAAGGATCAAAGAAATATACTATATATATTTAAATATTAAAACTTTTATTATTGCAAAAAATGGCAATTTTTAGAAAATGGCCTCATATGTCTAATTCTACGGTGTAATGTCATCATTTTTTTCAAAACTTTTAAGAACATATTAAACTTTCTAATTAAATTCTCAGATATATTGAATTCAATAATTAATTTTTTTTTAAGTTAAACTTTTGTAACGAAGTTTATTAGCTAAACTCGCACATAAGTAAAATATTTATAAATAACAATCATTGTGTAAAATTATTACATTCTCTCACATATTTGTATCCCATTAACATTTCACTCCTTTACTTGCTTATAACTATATTATTGTACGCTACTACATTAACATAGTTATCTTAGCTACTAAACATTCCATTTTCATTATGAATTGTAATTCTCATTCAGTTTATGAACTTTTTCCTATAAGTATTCTATAATATAATTTGCCAAAAACATTAGACACCTGATATTTTAAGACACTTGATATTGTAACCTCAGTCAACGTTTTTATGGTACTCGGATTACGTTCGAGCGTCAGGGGGATACCTTGCACAGCTTTCTGTCTGTGTAGGACACAACGGCTTTGCTCCGTCTGCTTCTGCACTACAACTTCGATCAGTTCTTAGCTTCGACACCGCGATCTCGTTTGTTAGTTTCGGTATCGTTAATGGTTTTCAGGATAGCAAATTATCGTTTGTCTTGGCACTGCAAATCCGGTTGTTATTTTCGGCACCCAAACTTAAGTCGTCGTTTTCGGCACAGCGAATTGTATCGTCTGTTATACCCATTAGATTAAATATGTTGTTTGTAATTTACCCTTAAGAAACTATTATTAAGTCTATTATTTTTAAGAATTAACAATTATCCTGCTTTCTGCATAAAACCCGAGAGAAACGAATCTTCGACTCCACATCAGACCATATTAGAGTCCGAATTACCTGCGAATTAACCGATTGAATCCCTATTTATCATCATGTTGTTAGTAATTTATTTAACACAAAAGTATTAACTATAATTTACTGTTACCGATATCTGAATCATTGAAATATTTAATAAAGATACACTATATAATTAATCCTCAAAAAGGGTTACCAATTGTGTTCTCACTTAAGGTTCATGGAATCCGTAATTCGACTCTGGATCTCAGCCGAAGGCAAAACCACGTTACACTTTTCAACTAAAATTAACACAGAACTTTTCAAAATTACACGTTTTTCGGAGATTCAATAAAACATTTTAGAAATTTTATTTTAAGAATTATGGAGCAAAATAGCAGAAAATGAAAGCCTAACTCTTTATATATCGATGTTTTAAATCGGTTTTTTTCAAAGCTCCAGGCTTTTTAACATTTATTTTTCATTTATCACAACTGTGCACTTATTCTCCAATTTATTTATTCTTTTAATTTATTATTTATTACAAAAAATATAAAAAAATATTATTAAAATTATCGACAAGTCAATTATTATTTTGCAAAAAATAATAATCTTGATTCATTAAGCCTTTTATTACCAAATATTCTAAAATATCTACATACATATAAATTTGTTTTATAGAAAAAAAAAAAACAACAAATTTTAAATTTATTTTATCTAAGAGAACTTTATTCATTTAATACCTTTCTCTTAACTTTTATATTTATATATAATTCTGTATACCAAAATACTTACACGTTTTTTGAGTTAATTTTTTATGCATAAACATACACGTATACTCAAGTAAAAGTTGACATCTGTCAAAATGTGAACATAAAGTGTCATTGACAAATAATCCAAGTTTAAACTTTAAACAATTATTTATGTATTTTTTTCGTTTTCTTGTTTTCTTATATTTTATGCAAAAGACACCACCAACAAGAGCAGTAAAAAGGAATTGAATTAGTAGGGGGAAAAAAGTAAAGATGCTGGTCAGAATCGTTATGGTGGTAAAGATAATGAAATTGTTTTTGAAATGTAAATACAAATATTGTTCAAATTTATGTAATATTTACTCTCACAACATGCTTTGCTTATTTTATTTACATACATTGTTTTTTTTTTTTTTTTTCTAAATTGTTTTATGTATTTTATAAAAATATACATATTTTATATAACAACATCTCATCATTGTCATCTGCAACTTAAAAGTAATAAAATGATTTCCAAATTATTTAATTGTTCTAGTTTTTTCTGTAAGAGCACATACACACACATTCATGCACATAAAAAGTATTACAGTACAGTCAATAATAAAAGTTTTGTTTTTCTTAATGATTATTCTCTGTGATTGGTTTTCTTTTTTTATAGACGAGAATTTGGTATCAAAGTTACCATATCATAGGCAGAATTTTTCTGAAGGACTAATGTGTTATTAAAAACTCTTTAACTTTAAAATATATTGTAATAATTTCCTTCCAACATACTGAATTTTAAGACCAATCAAACTTTCACTAGATATCGCAGAGATCAGTAATTTATAAATAGAACAAAATCTCACAGGAATATTTCTAAAAATCATTACATTACATTCTGTGGTTCATGTTGTTGAAAAATCTTTTCCAATCATTGAATATACACTGCCAGCTTTTCTGGAAATTGAAGGAGCGTTTAATAATGTTGAATCTTCGGCCATTCAACGTGCTCTTATTCGAAATAGCGTTGATATTAAGATGACTAATTGCTGAAACAGAGGCAAGAAACTGCGGTGCTGTGGTAGATGATCTCGGTGTGGGCCACGAAAAGTTGTCATAATGAAAATGCTTCCTAAACCCAATTGGTACTTTTCGCGCTTTAATCTCCCCAAAATTAAATTGAATCACTGTTTCGCTGAAATTTCTGGGGATTTATCTATATGATAAATTGAACTGGAGGGACAACCTGAATGTAGGAACTAAGAAAGCGTATACTTCACTCTATTAATGTCAAAAACTTATTGGCAGAAAAGGAGGCATAAAACCGAAATTATTCTATTGGCTTTATACTGCGGTTGTACGTCCTATAGCCACAGACTCAAGCGAACTGATTCATTGAAAACTGAATTGATGCTTCAATCGGAAATAATAACCGTACAACCGATTATTTAAAACTTTACAATGTTATGAAAGAGGAATTAAATACCACTTTTCCATCACTGGATGATTGGATAACTGGGAATGTCATGTTTTCAAAATTAAATTTTTACACTGATGATTCTAAGATCTATGATGAAACTGGATGTGGGTTTTTCTGCAGTGAACTCAATTTAGAGACCTTTTATTGTTTAAGAACTGATTGTAGTATCTACTAAACTGATATTTACGCTACAGCTATGACCGCAAAACAAACATCAATGTTACAAATATCCAAGTGTAATATTAGCTTTTTCATTGATAGTCAAGCAGCTATAAAGGCATTAAAGACAGGTAATATTAGGTATCAGGTTGTCAGCAGCCAGGTCATAAAAATATACGCATTGAGAAAGCGGATGAATTGGCAAAAAAATGAGCGAATTTACCACAGGAGAACGCAGTAAGAGAATCTTTCCCACACCTATCCTTGTCATTCAAAAAATTAAACATGAATCGAAAACTGTTTGGTCGAATCGATGGCAAGAATCTGGTAGCTTTATATAGACTAAGCAATTATGGGATGAAGGAAAAATTAAAATATGATAGTATTCTTCTGGAAATGAAAAGCACGCAAGTGAGAATGGTAATTAATCTTATTACTGGTCACAATACTCTCGGTAAGCATATGGTAAAATTACGAATTAAAGAACATGATACTTGTAGGTGGTGTAGGGAAGCTGTCGAAGACAGCTATCATTTCTTATGTGAATGCCCGGCCCTATCCAATAGGCGATTTAATGTTTTTGCATCTTTTTTCTTTTAGAGGCTGACTGATATCAGAGGTACAAATCCTTGGATTTTACTTGAATATATCAAGGCAACGAAATGGAAGGCGTATATTGCACTACAACACAAAAAAGAGGAGTGTAGCTTTCAGGGAATCATAATGGACATACTTGGTCTCTATATCATCCTTACAACCTAATCTAAGATCTTGGCTGGTTAAATTGATTCTGCGGCACGGAGTTTGATTACACGATAATAATAAAAACTGGTCCTCTAATGGGGCAGAATAGGAAAATTAAAATATTTGAGTATTTTTTCACAAACACACATACGAACATTGGCTGCGAGAACATATTCATTTTGTTATTATGGCTTTTTAACATCCACAATAGTGCAATGTTTTGGCAATTTTCCGTGACTTATTAAACTTTAAATTGGCGAAATTTCGGTTTTATAAAAGATATTAACTTAAATTATTTTCATACAAAACGAAAAATTATGTCAGCTAAACAATGAAAAATCGAGTATATATTTTTACAGATTTTTTAAATTAAAGCTAAAAGTTTGTAAATTTTTTTCTTTTTTTGTTTTTTGAGAAACTATATTTTTTCTGTAGTAAAATTTTTTTCTGTAATAAAATCTTTGTTAATAAAGATATTTTAACGAAATTTTCTACGAATGTAGACTTTATCATATAAAATGAGAAAGTGAAAAAAAAAACTTTAAGATTTTAGAAAAAAAGGAATCCCACAATTTCACCAAAAAAGGCGAACATCCCAAAAATTGACACTTTTTAAGATAATTGGCTATATAATACATATTTTTCCATAATTTTGTTTTAGTTAAAGAAAAAATAAATAAATAAAACTGTTCCTAGAACATAACATAATTATAGTGCTTATAGGTCTTATCAGGGCCTAGAACAATATATAAAAATATTTGAAATCGGAGGAGAAACAAAAATTTGGCAAGCGGTTTAAAATTGTTTATGTTCTTCTTTGAACTACCTTAGCTCCACCAATCAGAACTTAGAGATTTCGATTCTGCCCCACTGTGTAGACGTTAAAGTGCAATTTTATTAGTTTTACAAAATTCTATTTAACTCGTTGTCAGTTAAAAAAAGTGCGTTAAAAACTTAGTACTTATTATTAAAGTGTTTCCGAATTGTAAATTTAAGCATTTAATTTCACTTTTGTATGAGACTGTATAACAATATATGTACATATTTGTATACACGTATCAATGCACAAGTATTCATGTAAACATATAAGTGTATGTGTTGATTGTGAATAAAATTTATGAATTTTAAAGAAATAAAAATAAACTAAATTCAAATAGCAACAACAAAAACTACAAAGTTTTTACATTAAAATATTTGAATTTATAAAATTTCAACTGCCATTATTTGTTTTGTACACATTTATACACTTAACTAAACATATATGTATGTATGTGTGCATTGAGATACTCCCATACTTATAAACTAAAAAAATACAAAATACTAACAATAGTCGTTTATGGTTTCACTTTGTCTCCTGGGGTCGAGTCGTTTGTTGTATTAATGTTTGCGTGTCGACTTCAGATTATACAAACACACACGTAACTACAATTACAATAGCATATACACATGTATAACTAAATACTTACACACTTGTAGTTATAATCGAATCAAAAGGTACATGATATTGTTGCCTTCAACACAACTACATACATACATATATTTTTTTTTCTACCAACTAACCTTCTCCTCCCCCTTTTCATGACTACAAATTTGACATTCCCTTACTCGTGTGAAGGTTGGTGTATATGTATGGGTATTTATTCCTTCATGTATATATATATTGCATGTTTCATAGACCAGAACAAAGTCATAAAAATAGAAGATTATTTTCTACTGCCTTAATATGTATAACAGTTCCACTTAATAATTAATTCATTTAATTTAATTTAATTTTAATTAATTCATTTTTAAACAGATATAGGGCATAATGATCATTAGTATTTAATATATGAATAAAGTTCCTATATTAAAAACTAATTCCATATAATTATTTATATTTATCAATGAATTCCTTGCAGGATCTGTATTGTTAGTAACCAACAAAAATTTATTACACAAAAAAGTATAAGTATTTGGCAAAAAAAAAAACAAATGTTGAAAATCAAGCCATGTTAGAAGCAACTCAATAGGACCAGGACCAAGAACAACAACAACATTTATATTCTTATTATTATCATCATCAACAACAGTAACTGCTTTTGTTTTTTTTTTATATTTTTGTTGCTTTTGCAAAGAATTCCTAAAAAATATATATGTATATATTAAAAAATAAAGATGTTTAAATCTTTGTGAGATTATATCCTTCCTTCTGTCGTCTGTCCTCCTCCTCCTCTTCTACATCTTCCTCTATTTTCTTCAAGTCCTTTTCTTATTCAAACAAAAATAAAATCTTTTTTTGTTTCTTTAATTTCCCATCATTTGAAATAATAAAATATTTACATCCACATTCTCATCTAATGTTTGTTACTAACATACATATCTACAGCCACATCTAAATCTTTGCATCCGTATCCTATTCGTTTGTACATGTGTAGAAAATTCAACAGGATTAAAATAAATAAAATATTTTTTTTTTTATATATTTATTTTTGTTTTTGGTAAATACTTGCAAAATTTTATACTTATTTGAACACAAATGTTCATTGCAAAAATAAATGTTTATGTTTGTAGTAGATATATTATTTGTAAATGTGGGTAGGGATGCGTGAGAGTATTTTGTGTGTGTTGTAGTGTTTATCCAACTTAAAGGACTAAATTTCGTTTATTTAACAAAAATTGTTTTATAAAATAATTGTAAATGAAATAAATTTTTGTTCTCATAACAAAAAATAAAAATAAATAAATACAAAAATATAAATACTTTTTTATTACGCCGAACTCTGAAAACCAATCAGTTTGGTTTCGCTTTACAAGCTTTGGTTTGTATTCATTGTATTATTACACATTATTATATGAGCTTTAATATTGCGTGTTCGATGGGTAGGGTGTAGAAGAAGGAAAGTATTTTTGTATAAAATATTTGAAAAAGTTTGTTTCGTAAGTATTACCTTTTTATGTTAAAGGAATACTCTTGTATTGTGATTTGTTATAATATTACTAAATATATACATATGTATGTGTATGTGTATTTACAAAATAAGTAGCCGAATTTTATAGGGAATATAAATTTTAGCTGATTAAGTAAAAGTAAGAGTTTGTTGAAAGGAGAGCAAAATGAAATTTCTTTAAGTAACTTTTTTCAATTCACAAAAAAACATTTAAACATTTGTGGAATGTATTTTAACATAAACTGTTTGAATTGAACATAAAAATTTATTCTTAAAACTTTTTTGATTTTAAGCATGATATAATTACAACAGGTAGGATTATTAGTGAGATTTTTCATTTTCAAGTGTTGTAAAATGAAACAAGTAAATGGACAATTAAAAAAATAATACACAGTACAGCAATTTTGTGCAATATTTTGTGAAATTTTATAGAACACATTATTTCTTTAATTTCAGTTTCAATACACATACATCTGTAAATTTGTTCATATTTCTTTTTACTTTGTCGTTTGTTGTAATGTTTATTTAACAACGTTCTCTCTTATAAAACAGGTCAACAAAATCGCAAAAAAATTATTTTTGGAATATTTTTGCAAGGCTTGATATAGTGAAAAAATTTAAATAAAAATTTTCCATCACCCATTGAGGACCAAAGAAAATTTGTTTCCCTGATAAGCTTTTAGGTTATAAAATTTTCTAGGGAGTAGGTAGATGAAATTAGACACATTATAGGCAAAAAAGGACCTACAAAAATGTAGTACAAGTCCAGTCTCTATCATGTCACACATAGTCGCTAGATATCGTTAAAGTTGTAGAAATCTAAATTTTAACGGTAATAAAATTATGGAAAAATGAGGGATAGAGGGGAAATTTGTACTTTATATAGTTAAACAAGACCGCAAAATTTCAAAAATGGTAAAATTGTTATATTTTCAATAACAAATTTTAAAATTAAAGTTATAATTGTAAAATTATATATCTATGTATTTAATATGCAAACGCATTTTTCGTAATCCATTTTAATGTCACACTGAACAAGCGATTTTAGTAAGAAAATATACCACTATAAAGATATTTTCTCATAGATGTGCAGAAAATAGAATTTATTAAAATCCGTTTAGTATTTAAGATGTTTTAACCCTGCAAGCAACTCGGTTAACTTAAAACTAACTTTAAATTAACTTTTTCTCAACTAGTTGTGATTGATGCCTGGATTACTTTCAATGGAGAGAACTGACTATTTTAACATAGTGATGTCATAGGAAATAGTCAATTGTTCATGACTGCATAATTTTTCAACTAACTTAAAGTTAGCTACATTTTAACTTATTATATGATAATATTCTGAAAGCTAAATATTAAAAATAATTTATTTTTTAATTAACAATTTTGTTTATTTTTTTTTTTTTATAATTGGGGGATTCACAATGTGTGCTATCATGTCGTATTGTCGTAATGTCATCAATTTTACAAAAGAAAATCAATAACAATATTTTTTATTCATAGACAAATTTTATGACTTATGACAATACGACATGATAGCACACTTTGTGAATACCCCAAATATGACAATTTAAAAACTACGAGTTCTTTCTTTTATTTTTTATGCATTCTGCATGTACTTTGCAGTTATAAAAAACAAAATTCTAAATAGGAAAGGAAAAAAACAAGAAGAAACGAAAATATTCAAACAAGAAAATCAAAAAAATGTGTGCATCGGGAATTTCTGCATTTATTTGTATTTAGCTAAAAGTTAG